>JAIPRL010012806.1:0-11516 GCA_025469235.1 Pemphigus obesinymphae | reverse complement strand
AATTGTTCAAATAGTAGGTACCTACCTAAGAAATAAACACCGTTTGTTTTAGGCAGATTCAAAATCTGTTTCAAGTTCAACTATCTAATTGTAAAGACGATGTTTTTATTCACAATTTCACAAGCTTATTTGTGTATACAAATAATAAAAATCTCATAACAAATTTTGAACTTTAATTAAATGCGTTCAACTTTAAATTGTTTATTCTAAAACAAAATACTTCACAGCTTTAACACTAAATACTTGTGTACAACTGGAACCAAAATGGCGGATGAGAATACTCACAGTTATAGTGCCTTACTATAACTAAAATTTAATGGAAATCAAAATTATTTTAAAAGTATCTAGATAAATTTATCTAGATGAGTAAAATTGTTATCTAAGATAATAATTTAGATAACTTGTCGTTTTTATCTAGATAAGATAAAAGATAAATGAACATTTATCTAGATAACTTATCTAGATAAATTTATCTAGATAAGTCTCAACACTGATCACAATTAGTATTGAAGGAAACTTATATTAAATATTACAATAAATACTAATAATATATAAATTAATAATTGTTTTACACCAAGCTATATACACATAACACACCAACTATCGAAACACTATTGAACACCAATAGCAAAAGTAATTAAAGTAAATAAAAACATAAAGACTACTGTACTATATTAATTACTTGATAACATTTTTGCAAATAAATTCTGGTTTGAACTGATTTCGGGTATTTACTGTAGCATAAATATATAAGTAGTGAGAAGCGTCAGGTATTCTGTATGATAAAATAATTCCTATTAGGTAAAAAGGTAAATTTTATAAGGCAGTGGTGAGACCTGCAATGATGTATGGAACAGAATGTTGGGCAGTAAATAGAAAGATAGAACAGAGAATGAGTGTTGCTGAGATGAGAATGTTAAGGTGGATGAGTGGAGTTACTAGAGGGGATAAAATAAGGAATGAGTATATCAGAGGTAGTATAGGGGTAGTCTTCGATAGCAGACAAAATGAAAGAGAATAGATTAAGATGGCTCGGGCATGTATTAAGGAGGGAAGAGACAGAGGCAGTAAGATTAGTATGGGAAATGCATGTTATTGGTAAGAGGGGGAGAGGAAGACCGAAAAAGAGATGGTGGGATGTGATGGCGAGTGATATAAGGAAGGTGGGAGTAAGTGAAGAAGATACGGGAGATAGAGTTAAGTGGAAGTGTAGGATCAGGGTGGCCTACCCCAAATAGTTGTGAGAGAAGGCGAAGGAGAAGAAGAAGACTGTAACATATATATAAATACTAGATGTATCTAAACCATTTTACATATTTCACATTAACTAAATATAAGAATATTTCTAATAAATTATAAATGGGAAAACAATAAAATAACAAATAAGAAAATAGAAATAAAACTACAATAGTTTTAACAATGAATAAAAATATATATCAATTTATTCAAATGTATTAACTATATATGTGCGCGCGTAATGCACAGACGAAGGATCGAAGGACCAGTGGCCTAAACCACACGATAAAAACAAAAAAAAATTAATTTTACCTGAAATTTGCCTGATTAGGCAACCTAAATGACATGAGCCTCATTATCATCGGATAGGCAATATAAAGGACATACACCTTGTATTTTATCGCGTAGGCAACGTAAGATGCCCAACAGTGATGACGAAGAGGAATAGGAAAACTAAATTTATGCTACAGAACAGGGAGATAGGACACAATATAAGAGAAATAATTACAATAATATAATCTTAAAAACTAAATATTGCTACGATATCTCTGTACGAGTGGACGGGATCTGTGAAGATGAGAAGTCCGTAGGTCCCGTAGATGTATAAAGTAGGTACTCACCGCTACACTTTCATTTACCGGATCATTGTGGAGTGACCAAACTGGAATCCGCACATCCGATGATGAAATGGATTCACCAGTCTTGTTTACTGGAATGATGAAGGTTAACCAGATATTCGCCAACACAACCGACAATGAGTATGTGTATTAGGTTTGAGAATGTCACAGAATGAACAAATTACATGTAGGTAACACACAGGTTGTTTGAAGAATATTTTGGTATTTCTTTGTTTTTATTCTGACGAATGTTATATAAATAATTACACACTTAGAATACCTATATAATTTTTAATGCTATAATAGCGAGTAAAAAACGATAACGAAAAGAATAACGTCAAATAAATATGCACAGGTACGACGAACGATGAAAATAAAATATTTGAATATATTGCCTCAATGGCGAACACGAAAAAAAAGGATTTACAATATATTATGTCGACGGAGTTGAGCAAACGATATTATTTCTAATGACTAAAAATTTAGCAATTAAATAATAAATAATAATAATAATGGTAGATATACAATAAGAATTATGAAACAAAAACAACACATAATATGGTAACAACAGTAATAATAATAACAATAATAATTGGAATAATAATATTTATAATTCACATACGATTAATCAAGATAAAGAAATCAAGAAAAAAAGGGAAGACATATAAAGACGGGAGATAGCGCCCTGGCGAGTTGATTATTGCAATCAAATAGGTACGGCGCAAACAATATATTGTATTATTATATTGAACAAACTGCTATCTCTTTCCACCAAGCTGGTGTTATAAATATTGAATTAATTACCTTCAAATAATGACTTTTTTTAAATTGTCATACACCTAAATAATAAAAACAAAGAACATGAACTAAATTAAAAATTAATGTCTTATTAATTTCTATTATTACCCTTAAGGAGTACAAAGCAGATAAATTTTCAACGAAAAGCTTGCATTAGCATTTCTCATTTTTAATAACTGACAACGAAGTTAAAAATATAAAACAAAATGCAAAATATAGTTAACAACATTATCTTGCAAACTTTTTTTAGATTAATTGATTATTTTAAGATTGAAAATGACACTGTTAAAAAAAATTATTTAACAACTCATAAGACATGTAAAAATGATATAAAAAAATTGGTTAGATAAAGCGGTAGATTATGTTGTTATCTAAGATAATGGGTAGTGGGTTATATAATAATAATAAAGTTTATCTATTAATTTCAAAAACTGAACTATATTAATTCCTTTGTAATTTTCATATTTTCAATGAACTAAAGGTCGTACTGGCTAGAGGAAGTTGTAAATGCAATTATTGGCCACCCATTACTAAAGTTCGATGACTTACTAAATAAACGTACTTAATATAGATCTTCCATTTGACTTATTAACTAAAAAATAATGGAAAGTATTGGAACGGTTTCAAATTTCTAATATTTTTTACTAACAAACCCGAATACATGGTAAAATTTAGACGAGTATAAAGGAGTTAAAAATTATATTTTCATTAAAAATTGTTAACAATACAGTAGGAAGAAGTGTGAAGTTAATAGAGGAGTACAATAAAAAAATTTCCAAAAATGAAGACCAAAAATAATTTACCTTACAAGTAAATATATACATTAAATAAATTAAACTAATTAATCAGTTTCTCAAAATGATCTTGAATTAAATAAATTATAAATGCAATATTTATCTTTCATTTAAAGCTCACAGCACTTCATTTATTCATCATTAATAATGATAATAATTATTAATTATAATATATTATAATGAATAATAATAATTCATCATCATCAATTTAGAATGAAATTTAATGGTACAATAGCATCGGCCAATGTCACTTCTTCCTTATTTCGTCTCAAACATAAATGTATTATGGATTCTATTACAGATGCCAATGGCCCATTAGCATAGCTACATTTAAATAAAAATAAGTCATTATTATTACAACTTTAAAATTCGTCTTAAATATACCTTAAATAGCTTCATAAAATATAGACAAATGTTTTTCAACTAGCTGAAATCCATAAAGTGGAATCAAGATTGATCATCTAAGTTTGAAAATTATGTTTTTTTAATAAATAGCTTCAAAATGAATTCTTCTTCTTCTTCTCCTTCGCCTTCTCTCCCAACTATTTGGGGTCGGCTATTTATAGCTATTTAAGCTATTAATAGCTTCAAAATGAATTACTATAAAAAAATTAATCCTCATAAATAACATCTTAAAAGTAACATACGTAATATATTTACCTCTGAAAATAGTATTGACAGATCTTTAGCAAAGATTTGGCATTTCTTATATCATATATATATTATCTATGAATATGATAGATACTGTATGTTTTTTTGTATCATTTTTTATAATGTTTTTTTTTTGTTTTTTCCATGATTCTAAAAGCAGTTTTTTAATATGCTTTTGATTTGCTATAACCTAATAATTTATCTACTCTGTGATTTTATTTCCTACTTATGCTGTCATTTGTAATTTGTCTGCGCTTATCGTACACATTCACTATTCAGTTGCATTACATTTTGAATCTTAGTTGTCATTTGCCATAATTTTATTACAATGTAATTTTTCTTAAATAAAAGGTATAGAATAACCAATTTCTGCGTAAAAAATTTTAAAAGTAAGGAAATAGATCCGGCTTTATTAAGCCACTTTATTTTTCCAAAGAATTCTTCTAGGTAAATAATTTTTTATACAGCATTTATAAAATGGATAATCAATATTTATTAATATTTAATTATTTGAAATTGTATAGATGTGCAGTTTGGCTTAAAACTGTGGGTTGTCCCATCTTAAGACAACTGATAAGTCAGTTTTAAATAAGAACTTTCGGCTATGTTAAATGTATTTTGAAGACTGTATGTTTAGAAATGAATAACATAACCGACTTAAGTCTAATGCTATACCGACATTATTTGCAATTACACCAGAGAAACACTCTGTTGAAAATTATGCCGATGATGTTGATGAGACTGTGAATGATTACATGCCGTCATGTTCAACTCAGGGTACGTTGTCCATAAAATAATTTATAAATTAATGTAATTAGTAAAATACGGTTAGTCAAACATTTTATTTATTTTTTTGTTATTTGTCATTAAGACCATACCTCCAAACAAATTCCTTCTTATTCATCCCTCTCTTTTGCTGCTATCTGCCAGGGTATGTCTGGTTGAATCTTTTCCATATTCGCTTACATCAGTCTTTTCAATGTAGTCATGGTATTCTCAGTGGTCTCTTACTGTTAAGATTTTCCTCGATAGTCATTCTAACTATTTAACCTATTTTTCTCCATGCATAATCTGTCCACGTTAGCCTTCTCTTTTTAACCTCCTTTATAACGCCCAGTTAGAGTCAAAATATATTATAATATTTTTCATTTTAAAATTAAAAGTGAAATTTTGTATTATAATATTGTAAAATAGGGAAATACATAATTTAGTTTGATTAAAAATACTTTTTATATTATAATATTAGTTATAACTATTTAATTTTATTAAAGATAAATCTACTGCCTAATCAACAATTTCTGTGTCGGATGTAACAATATCAACTTCAATAAAAATTAATTATACGGGATCTCAAACTTCACACTCTCTATCAAATCGAACTCCTCGGAGGAGATGCACTGAGGACGAAACTATTTGAAGAAATAAAAACGAGAAAAGAACTACAGTCAGTAATTAGTTCTAATCTAGAATTATCTGAAGATTATTTTATTGACATTACTCTCAAAATATGTAAAAAATACTTTTATATATACGCCAACACTTTTTATGCAGGTTAAATCTATACTGCAAAACAGAGATCGAAAATCGCAGCAAGGAAATAGGTATTCAAACGATAATAAAAAATTAGCAATAAATATTTTTTTTTGTCCTAAACTGTATCGGATAATGCAAAAACCTCTATTTCTTCCGACTGGCCGAACTTTGAGAAGAGCAATTAGTAAATATGAAATCAATCCGAGTCTTAATGATTTTCTTTTTAATTTCCTTCTATTAAAATTAACAATTTGGAACCTAATGTGCATGACTGTGTTCTTTGTGCCGACGAATTGGCTTTGAAAACAAATCTTTTTTTATCAAATAGACAAGGATAAAATAGTTGATTTTCATGAATCTAGAGATTCTCTAGAGATCTCCGTAGAGAATATGAACTTGCCAAATATGCTTTGGTTTTTATGCTCAGAGGAATAGATTATAATTGGAAGCAATCAATTACATATTTTCTTGTTTCTAGTAGCTGTTCTAATATTGATTTGAAAGATATAATTCTGTCAAAAATTTATTGCCTACAAAATATTAAACTTAATATCAAAGTTTTTATTACAGATCAAGGCACACATTTTTTACAGTTTTCTAAAAGCCTTTATGTTTCTTCTAGTAAGCTTTTTTTTATGTAAATGGAAAATCAATCGTCTTCATTTTTGACCCACCTCATTTAATTAAATCAACCCGTAATTTGTTCTTTAAACATATTTTTAAAATTAATAACAATATTGTAACTAAAGAACATTTAGTTTCTTTTTGTAACTATGACTCCAATTGTAATCTTCGTTTAGAACCTAAATTTACTTATGCTCATATTTATCTCAGGCCTTATGAAAAATGAGAATTTATTTACCTACTCAAATATTTAGGGGTACTTTCGCTCTTGGTATGTCAGTAGCTTTAATATCTGTTATTTTACCGCCTTGTGCTTAATTTATCATTGATTTTATTACTAATATGAATAAATTGTTTGATATATTCAATTCCTTTAAAATCCCCAAAAGCAAAGATTACAATCAGCCATATCAAAATACTGAAGTGCAAATCACGCATTTAAACAAAATGGCTACCATTTTTAGAAACATAAAAGTTATTCATAAATACAAAAGTTCTGATGAAACGAATCGTATGAACTTTATCAATGGATGGTAGATCTCCATATCAGGATTACAAAATAGGGTTTTCTTTAAATCCATCTAAAATAGAAAATAGTATTTTTTATGCTGGTAGAATAAACCAGGATTACCCGGAAAATTTATTCTGCACTTATCGCCAACGATAAGGCAATTGTTTTAATCCAACACCAATTCAATTTATTTGGACATTCAAAAAATTTCTTTATCTGGATTATTTCCAGCATTATCCAGGTGAAAATTGTATTAATGATTTTGACGAACTTTTAAGCTCTGTTATACCAACCAATGATAAAAATTCCTACTCTTGAAGAACTACAAACAGAATTATTTAAATTTAAAGGTATTAATATTAGTGCAATGGACCATTGTTATTTAAATATTCTTGAAAGAAACGCTTTTACTTATGTGTGCGGTTATCTAATGAAAAAATGTCTAGAAAAGCATATTTGTCAGATTTGTGTTGACTCTGCTCACCATCAAAAGCAATTAGATCAATCCTTTCTTCTATCCTTCCTTAAAGCCTATTCTACTAGTAATCACTCAACTTTTGGGAATTTGATAATGCCTGACGATGAATTTTATAATTATATCTGCAAGTTGGAGAATATTTTTATTAATAACTTTCCTTTCATTGCCTATGAAGACAGTATTGGGGCTAAATTAAAACTCGATTTTTGCAATGTACCCTTTAACCATCCATCAATCTTTTTTAATTAGTTTATTTAAACTTTTTAGAATTTATACATGTGTTAAATTATTAAATAAAGCTCTGGTTTCAAAAAACAAAAGTTAAAAAATAGAAAATTAAGTGTACTTTTTCATTTATAATACTAGCCGTTTTTAATTTTGTTTGTAAATAAAAATAACTGTTATTAAATTATTAATTCTGTATTTTTATTTTCCTAAGTATTTAAAATAAATATTACATATTTATTTTAATAAAATGTATGTATGTATGTATGTATGTATGTATGTATTTTTATAAAATGTATATTATTAATATACAATTTTTAAATATCTATTCAATGCCGCATAGATGTATTTATGCGATGTCACATTTGAGATTTCAAATTGCAATCGCATATATGGTAATATCACATCGATGCACATAGGGTTCATTATTTCAAAAATTCTATAATGCATGGTTTCCATATTTTATGTATATTCATAAATTCATACTAGAATTACAACGCGCGGTTGCACACTTGTGCGTTATTTACTTAAAAAAAATTACAACGTAAAAATAATGTGAAAACAATTTAATACCAAGCTTATAAATAGAGTATATCACATATATTAATGACTATTATATAGCAAAAAATTTGTAAAATTGAAATGCTTCTAAAATAATTAAAAATGTTAAGGGTATTTATTACTTTACACAAGGGGTAAAAATATTCCCACCACGCCACAGTATAATCGCGCCTTAGAAACCGTAGCTATAATGGCCTACAAGCAACGGACTGTACTGTCTTTATGGTGTACAGACAAAACGTAGATAAACGTGTATATAGACATTTTTATCTTGAATTTTATGAAGTAATAAATACTATTGACATTTTTAATTATTTTAGAAGCATTTCAATTTTACAAGTTTTTTGCTATATAATATTCATTATTACATGTGTTACACTCGGTTTATTAGCTTGGTAATAAATTGGTTTTACATTATTTTTACGTCCTAATTTTTATTAAGTAAATAATACACAAGTTTACAACCATTTGTACTTTTGTACCATTTTTACAACCACCAAAATTTGAAGTTATTTTAAAAATAAAGTACCTATGGAAAAATTAAATATAATAATTTACTTTATACAGATATTTTTTTATCATTTTTCAATTTTGTAATTTCAATATATTTATAAATTTAATAAAATACATTAAACTATCCTAAGAAAATTTTCTCAGAACTACATATTTGTAGTTTTATAAAATATTTGTATTTATACAAATATGTATGTAAAAAAAAAAAATAAATGCATATTTTTAGAGCATATTTGTACTTTTTTAAGTGCATAAATGCATTCAAATTTAGTACTTTTAAAGTGCATTAAGTTCCGAGCCCTAATTATACCAGTCTATAGGAAATACATGTAAGCAGTGGGATGGCGCCGGTCGTGAAGACGGGTCGCGCCTTAAAAACCGTACCTATACTGGCCGACGGGCAACGACTGTACTGTCTTAATGGTGTACAAACAGAACGGAGAAAACCTGTATATAGACATTATTATCTTGAATTTTATGACATTTTTATGACTTCAAACTGATACCATTATGCGGTGTATTGATTACAATAACCGACATAATTTACACATACAAGTATACATCCGGCCCGTACATACACTTTTCGATAACAATAAATGATTGATAACATTAACCGTGATTATAATAAACGGCGAAGTGTACTCTTTTTTTAAATAAAATTATATTATAAATACGACTAGGGTTTTTTCATGAAATAATATTGTTAATTAATTACAAAAATTTTCTGGCTTTCGCTTTCTAGAAGATAGACATCTTTACATCTGAAGTTTTTTTTTTGATGAATAGGTTGACTAGGTAAGTAATCCAAATATTGATCAAAATTTCTATTCTCCGGTTTTTATAAAAACTCAATTATTCGGTCGATTTTACCAAAGTTTAACGGATTCACACTACGCTAAAACTAGGTACACATACAGTGAATTGTCGGGAATTTAACACTCTCGCAGAGTGGGCTTTCCTAAATTTGTTCACGCATTGTTTAGTAGGTATCTTAATTTAATAGTCTAACTATAATGATTCATAAATTCAAAACAGTTTTTATTATTAACCCCGGTGGGCAACAATGCACCTAAATCGCCATATGGAACGCCGTCTTAAGAAGACAAATTGTATTTCTAAACAACGAAATTTTTAATATTATCGAAACACCATAACTTCTATAAGGTGAACGAAAGTGGGCGATAGCCCTCTCTGGTAAAATTTGAAAACGCCATGCCCTCTTTGATAATTTAGAAATAAGTTTTTAAATTTGTATTATTTCATAATTTGTATCAATCATTTGATATTGAATCTGTGAGAATCTTAAATATTCAATTCAAAATACAACGCTAGGGGGATGTGATGGCAAGTGATATGAGGAACGTGGGAGTAAGTGAAAAAGATGCGGGAGATAGAGTTAAGTGGAAGTGTAGGACCAGGGTGGCCGACCCCAAATAGTTGGGAGAGAAGGCGAAGAAGAAGAAGAAGAAGAAGAATTATATCTTAAGTACTCGAATAATTTTTAAAAACATTCATACTCAGTGCATGCAATATTAATGTTATATTCTATGCAATTTATTTAATTTTTTACACTATAGTACGAAACACTAGAAAAATTCACTTACATGCGAGTGTTTGTATTGTTTAAACTGATCAAACGATAAATAAACAAACAAACAAAGAAATAAATAATAATAAATATTACGTAAATAAGTATGTAAGTAGTAAACTGCACAAAATATTCCGAAACATAATATTTTGTACCAATATATATAGGAAAAAAATTGAAAAGTACCATATTTTCAGATTTGTAGTTGCCTGTCGTCCGATAAAATATGTAATTCGTTATAATTCGTTTTCTAAAAAACTCCATTTGATCATGAAAAATATCTGACATGGGTATGTGTTTTATTATAATATATTAATATTTATTATAGATCTGGTACAATTTATATCAAATGTAATTTTTTTGTACTGTTATTACAGGCCACGACTAAAATGTCGCAACGAGGACTATAACAGTACACATATCATAAACATATATTAAATGTCTATGGTTTATTTATGCTCAGAATATTTACTTACTCTGTAACTTACGTATGACACAGGATGAGTTTATATTTCTTACAGTACCTATTGTGGAATATGATAATACAAATCTAAAATAAATTCGTGATGAATATTCGCAACAGAAAATCGTCGTGTATGAAATTTCCTATTACCATACGGATAGAGGAAATCTTAGACACCAGTTTTAAGGAGTTCTGTAATGGAAATTTTAAAGATTAAAAATATATGAAAATATACTAATCGAATATTGATGTTTGTAACTGAAATTCAGTTTGAACTTTCCAGATATTTTATAAAAAAATTGTATTTTAAGTACTATTAATTAAGAGTAAGCTACGCCGTCACCCTGATGATATTTATTAATAAATCCCGGTTTCTAAATCTATTTACTCCTCCTCGTTTTATACCTATTATACCTGTTCGGTATCGGCGACAAATCTAATATAAGTAAATTCTCTTAAAATTAAATGTAAACCCACCGGGGTAGATAACGCGTCGGTCGGGTAGCTAGGTAGGTGAAAAAATATTGCCGATAGTGGCGCATTGTACATTCTATTAGTTTTCGGTTCGAAAATAATCATGTGAGCGCACGACACCGAGCTCCCGAAAACGTTGTCTTAAATAAAGAAATTTACAGTCCACTAAAATCAAAAAATGCGTATTTAATTAAATTTAAAAACCCAAAAGGAATCATTTGAGTGTCCGATCAATACCTATTGCAAAATGAATAATTTTTTTCTCCCCAGTAATAAAATCTACAAAATTCCTCTATGTTATAAAATATTAAAATTCTAATAATATTATTTCTAACCAATTCAACTATCGTTACTATGTACTTTAAAACCAGTTGCAGAATTTTTCCATTGGGAAAGAGTGTTGAAAATAATAAAGTAGGTACTAAGTAGACATTAGATTAGGCATTAAAA
>JAIPRL010012805.1:0-11521 GCA_025469235.1 Pemphigus obesinymphae | reverse complement strand
TGCTTTTAGAGTTTTATCGTTTATACAATCTAAGAAAGAGATAAATTGGTAATTTCCTTATTTCCCGGGAAAAATGTGTCCCGCATAAACTTTGATCGGGACGCAGGAAAAGAACCTAAAAATCGTGTATGTCCCGCTAAAATCGGGACGGTTGGCAACCCTGTTTACAACTCCAATTCTCCGTTCTGACCGATTACTAGCCTTTTATTTAAGTTCTTTAAAGGTTTTGACTCTTGCATCACATTTGATTTGTCCTTTATAAAAGTTCCGAGGACATCCTACAATTTTCTTTCCTTCTATCATACCCTCTAATATTATATTAAGCAATTCTGTTGGGTGTCTCAGGCCGTGTCGAACCATTTTCCAATGCCTTGCTTTAATCGCATCTATGAATGTACATTTTTCTCCCATAATTCTAAGTACTTCTTCATTTGTTTTCCGCTCTATCCAACTTATCCTATCCGTACGTCTCCAACACCCCATCTCAAAGGCTTCTAGTTTTTCTTTTCGGCATCATTTATTACTCATGTTTCACATCCATATGTCGCGCAACACTCCATACACATGTTTTAATTAGTAATTAACTCATTCCGGTGTAATTTAAATTTTGTTATTAAAAATATGTAATTATTACACATTATCTTTTTTTGACATTGTAGTATAGCAAAAAAAAAAAAAAAAGGTCATTCGTCAATTCCTATTAAAAATTAAGTGATCAATGTGATCAAAAAACGAAAAGTTTAAATATTTTTGCATTTTGTGCCCCATCTTAATGACGCAAGTGCCCCATCTTAATGACACAAGTGCCCCGGTTCGCCCCCCCCCCTAGATCTGGCACTGGCTTCGTGCATATTATTGAAATTCCAAACGCGGAAAATATTAAATTTGCGGAGGGAGTTAGTCATGAGTACAAAATGTCGACGAAAAACTTTTCAATGGAATATATACATACGTTTTTCCAAAAATAATATACTCGCTACAGGTATATATATATATATATATATATACATATTATATGTGACAGAAGTCGTAAAATTTACGTGGGTGTATATACACGTATAATATATAGTTTCGAAACTCGTAAAATGTACATTTCGTACTTTAGGGGGTTCACGTCTCATAATTTCGTATTTAAAATTGGTGTTTGAACGCATATCATTGTTTTAAGACCGCGCGTGTGCTGTCGAAACTACACTTTATTATTTCATTTGCCAGATTAAATATACGATAATATATTATTATACAAACGAAACGACCGTAACATAATAATAATATAAACACATATATTTCAAAACAAGTTCGTTATTTTAATAGTGTTTTATTTCATCGACGACGAAAGTGTAATTAATTAAAAATCTAAAACTTTGGAGGCACGAACATAATACATGTCAAGCATTATATAAATATACACAGTGTAAGTTAAGCGGTAAAAAAAATCATCCATGGAAATTATATTATAATTTGTCACTCAGTCGGCTTTTTTTTTTTTTTTATTTCCAACAATTAATTATTATAAAATTATACATTGATAATATCGATGTACTGCGGTGAACTCCCTATACCCAGGATTAGGTATTATTTATATATATATATATATATTTTTTTTTTTTTGTTTTTTTGTCCATAAACTTCCAATTAATTACGTCCTACTGTAATAATTATGATTGATGAAACCGTTTTGTTTGTTTTTTCGTATTTATTTCTTTATTTCATATTTATAGTGAATTCGTATTGTTATTATTATATTAATATACGAGTATATATTATAATTATATATATTTATTTTCTTTTAATTATAAAAAAAAAAAAATCGGAATCTCTAAGTATAATATTATAAATTACCGTAATTACTATATGTAAATGATTATATGGGTAGAATATTATATTATATTTGTACGCGTTCGTCAAAGTAATAACAGTGGTCTGTTTTTACGAGGGACACATTATAATATATTATTTGGTATATTAGTGCGTAGGTAGATGGGTACCATATACCAGGTATAATATTATTATATGTGCGTGCGTGTTATCCGAGGCTTATAACGAGAATTTGACGCTATTTACAAATTACCTGTATTTCGAGGATAGTATATACGAGTAGAAGAAAGTATTCTGTCTAGTCAATCTAGTGGGGATATAATGGAACATGACGTACCTACACCGAACTATTCTTAGTTCGAACAACACCGTGACAAAAATTGAGTGCAATAATAATTTCCGAAATCTGATATCTCGCAATGTCTAAAAGCTTGGCAAAAGGGATGAAGCGACAGGGGACACTATAATATGTATTTATTATTATCTATTTAAAAATGTTGTAATGAATATATTTATAGGATAACTATATAGTTCAATATTATACGAATAGGTAATATACAAATAAAAACGATATTAATAATATTTACTTATTACTACGTCTTATGTCTTTTAGACTTGAGTGCATATAATAGTGACGAATGTAAAAATAATTTATTAATCAAAATTAAATTATGGTGTTATTATATTATTATAATAACAAGTGTTTATATTACGAATTAAAAAATAATAGTCTTTATTGTACCTAAAAATATCGTTTGTATCATGTAAATTATAATATCTAGGCAAACGTACTATCGTATCCTCGAATAAAACATGCACTGAATTCAACTGTTTATAAAATATGAATATTGAGGTAACACATCATATTTTAACTCTATATTTGATATGTAAAATTCAGTATTTTGCATTTGGCGTTTATTCGAAATATTTGTGGAAAAAATTATGCTTGTATATAGAACCTCAAATCACTTTAATACATAAATATAAATTGTTTAATATGGCAAACGGCCATAAGTCACTGCGTTTAGGTAAACATTGTGTCAATACGGATTTCGATATATACGGGAAAATCGAAATGGATGAGAGAAAAAAACAAAAAATATATAATATAAACGATTATAAAGGACCATTGAATGTCTAACGTTATTGAGTGTATATTATTAAGAGGATGAAACGCCCACGATTTTTGCGTTCATCTGACTAATGGAAAATATAGTAAAATCGAATCGAGTATAAGTTAAATTTAGAGTTGAAATGACTATAAATACAATTTAAAGTGAAGAACGTTTCTATGTTATGAAGTATTATGTTTTTATAAAATTTTATCTGACAAAGAAGATAGAGAGTTATTAGCATTAGACTTATATCTGAAATTTTGAGCCTATATTATATTATAAAATTTTGTTTGTCTGATAGACCTTAAAATGTATTACAACTATAATTATTAGGAAAATTGTTGATTCATAAATTGATTTCATATAACATTTTCTTTCACGGCACATATAGAAACCTGGAAATCTAATACACAATGAGTTTGTATTTCCTAAACTTAACTTAATTTGTTTAGTTATAGCCATTCGATAATTATCAGCTGGTTATTAACACAGTTAAGGATAAAACGACAAATGCATTGGAAATACTTGTCTCTTTAAATTCGATAGTAAATGTTTAAACTGTAATTTTAACCAAAACGTGACAATTTATATTCTGTGCAACGTTTAGGTATATTCCTACGTAAACGGAGACAACAAAATATACAGGTGTTATATGGTATGAAACAAATTTGTTAACTTTAAAATAAATATATTTAGATAACTTACAATATTAGTAATCGGTTCAATAAACAGTTTTGTATTACATTGATCATCTTCATATTTTGTTGGTTTGATAAAAATATGTTATTATATTATTAGTTCGACAAATTACCTATAGGGAAGACTCGATAATTCAAAATTACAGATCCACCTAGACCTGACTTCCAAATAGTTAGTTGACTAGAGGATTATCATCAATCCAAATAAAACTGTTGCCATCCTATTTAGGAACAAGCTATCAAATAACACACGTACTATAAAAAATTAATGGCTGCAATATAATATGGAGTAAATCGGTCAAGTACCTTGGAATCAAATTTGACTTAAAACTTCGTTTTGCCCAACATGTCCGTAAAACATGTCTCAGAGCCATGGGTATCCGAGCGGCCATCTGCCCTATGATAAACCACTTGAGCTCAATCCCTATAAGATATAAACTCTCAATCCTTAAAATACATTTTAAATAAAATAAAAAAAATACATTAACGCGATACTTACATACGCCGGCCCTGCACGGCGTACTCTTATCTCTGACAAGCAATAGAAACAACTCGAAGCTGTACAAAATATAGCCCTTCGATCGATCACAGATTTTCCCTTGTACCTCAGAAACTCGGTTATAAGAAAATCAGTGAACATGCCCTTCAAGGAACAAATCACGTCAACCTCCCACAGGATCTTCCCCAAAACTTCCATCTCGATTCACCCTTACCTTCAATGCCTTGGTCTTTTTAAAGCCACCAAAGAATGGAAACGTACCAGCTCTGTCGGAATCTTAGAATTTTATAATCATAATCATGATTAATCAATTTTAAAATCATAACACCAAATTATCCTCACCTCCTACTACAAGTAATGTATACACCCCGAAACTTGAGCAAACAGCACAGGTATTCCCCGTGTTATCCTACCATGCTATAATACGCTACGCTTGAGCGTCTTTTTCCTCCATCAGCTCTCGTTAGTACATTATTCGGGCATTTAGATCTCGAGACTAGTTTAAAAGGACGTCCGTTTCTTTTTA
This sequence comes from Pemphigus obesinymphae, assembly GCA_025469235.1. Classification (NCBI taxonomy): domain Eukaryota; kingdom Metazoa; phylum Arthropoda; class Insecta; order Hemiptera; family Aphididae; genus Pemphigus; species Pemphigus obesinymphae. Next base: position 6,865 of record JAIPRL010012805.1, on the reverse strand, counting down.
GTTTCCTTTTGGGTAAATTTTACGCAAGTCACGAGTTAGCTTCACAAGCCTAATTTATCACGCACGTTGAGCCCTACTATTTCACAATCCTTTTACTCCTGTTTATATTGTAAGGTTGTTATTTTATTTGTGCGTTTTCTATTTTAATTTGTCTACTTGATTTCTATTATCATTTTATAAAAACATTCCTTAAATCTTATATTTTATTAAACCTACTAAATCCAGGGCTTCGGAGAATTGGTACACCATAGCTCAAAGATTTAGCTCTATCACAAATATATCATTTGTGCATTGTGCCTGCCTTGAACTAAAGAAACCAATTTGTAAATTTCTATGGATTTAGATATATTATATTGTAGTTAGACTGAACATTTGAATACATTTAGATATCTAGTAATCTTGATACACGGTAGATCAATGACTTGACTCGATTATAGATGCACGATGGTAAATTTGTATATTGTGATTATGTATATCTTGAACTAAATGAACGAATCCACGAACACATATTGTTATAATAACAACAAAAATTATATGTGTAGGTACCTAGCAACAATTTATCGTACTCCCTACCACGTATATCTTGAATCCTTAATTTATTCCATTACACAGTTAATATTCTCGAGTTCGACTTACAATCCTCAAATCTTTATCAAAGTGCAATATTATGATAAACCTTTATATTTTTAAACATGCATACACACTACTTAAGTAATGTAATAAAATTAACGATTAGGTATACGCCCTAATTCTCATTTCTTTATTTATTTCATTATATTTTTATTACATTACGTTAGAAATTTAAATTTAAGTTAAAAATGATAAATTAGTTTTAATTAAATTATATTATAACGAAGTATACTTTTATTTAATATCATAAGATTTAGAGAAATTAGTTTTTTATTCGCATAACCATGACATTTAATTTTCTTCGTCTTTATTTCAAAAGTTTAAACATTAAACCTTGTATATATTGTATACGGACAGATAAATTATAATATAACTAGATACCATGTTATATTGATCTAAAAAAAAAAAATATATTAATAAATCATACAGAAGTCGGCAGCTGTTATTTTATTACGACAAGAAATCGTAAAAGTCGTAATTATGACTAAATAGAATTTGATTCGTCTTTTGCTGCAGCGTACACAGCTGATTTAACTGTCACAGGATAAAATAATAATAGTAATAAATCATGGATGCAGATTATCATCTTTGCCGTCGTCAGTAATCTAAAGTGCAAAATGAATGAAATTGAAAAAAAAAATTCGAAATACAGAAGATATTATTTATTAAATTAGAATAGGTATAGATATTTTTTCACTAAAAATAATTTTGTTTAAGTAAGGACTAATCGATTCAAAGATACACTGTTGGGGTTTTATAATGGGAATTTTTAAATAACATGTCATATAAAATCGATATAAACGAAAATAAGACTTACTCTTATTTTAAATCTACAATGATTCGTCGATATTATACGAATTTAAGTTTTATTCACGAAAATCTATTAATTATTATAATGATAAACTTGCTATATGTGTATATTCTCCCTTTCTCATACAATATTGTTAATCACGAGGAAACAACAATAAATATGACGAATTAAATATTCTAATTCTCATTAGTCGCATGGGATCATGTAAAATCACCGACTCTAAACAAAATATAATAAAAAAACTAATGTAATCGATTACAAAATTATTCGAAAGTAAAGTCCAGAAACCAGCGCAATTCGAGCTGAAAGTATTAAAACGAGATTTTTTAAAAAAATTCTCTGATTGATGATGGAAAATATTGAATAAACATGAAGTACAATAATAATACAAAACAATAAGTTTTATAATACCTATTCATTTATTTTTATTTAATGGATATTTATTTTTATTCATAAAATAAAATTGTCCACCGAAGTTAAAATATATTAAAGCGTTTGATAGAAGACATAAAATGTATTATAGCCTAAACATGAATAAAATATTGAGTTAGAAATATTTTGAATAAAAAATTAATTTAATAGTGCGTTATCTTGTTTCATAAGAATACAAAAATATGGCGTAGTTTCATTTTATATTTATCCTATATAAAACCCTAAACAGTCGAAGTTTTTAACATTCAACAATAATATTTCATTTTTTTTTAGTATATTTAATTTGAAATATATAGAAATGGAATATCATAATTCTACGTTTGAAAAAAAAAAAAGAGTTTTTTATATGGTTTATGTTCTATAAACATATAAAGTGTACATTTTATTCGAAAAAATATTCTATTCAAACTAATGCTCTGGCTGCAAAACGATTGTTTTTTTGATGGGTTTTTAGAAATAACATTACGGTATAAAATATGTGTAAGGGCATTAACTGAGATGTCCCTGCCACCGCAAAATATTGAAATTGAGTTTTCAAAATATTTTTTTAAACATTTTAAATTTACCAGGATAAATCCCGTTTTATTCGAATAGCTGGAGTGTCCTTTATTTACTATATATTGCGGGCTCTCGATTAAAAAGTACTATTTCTATTTAATCCAAAAATCACTTTTTTGCATATTATTTGGTAATTTTTTATTTTGCATCTTTTGGTCTTGGAATTATATCAATTCCAATATTATATATATAATAATAATAGATACAGAGAGCAAAAAAAATGCTATTTCGATAAAATGTGCGAAGTTGTGAACACTTAGTTAGCATATTTTAGTCCTAATTATTAAATCAAGTAAAAAACATCTATCTAATTTATAAAAAAATATGTTCCGGATAAGAAAGTGCTATTTATTTATTGTACTACCACTGGTACAATAAATGTTGGGTAAGTACAATAATATTATATACCTACTGACAAAATATTGTAAAAGTTATTTTTCCCGCGACCGCGTATGTGTGCAAACTTTTATTATGTTGTAATAAAAAGTGTTGTTTATTTGTTCATTTCCACATGATAATAATTCGTTACAATATACCTATTACCAACCCACATTTTCTGATTTCACAATAGTTATAATTTTTACGTTCCTCGTGCGTTTTGAATATATTTTAAATCGTTAGCATTTAATTTTTTTTTTTTTTTTATCAAATTTTTGTCCATTTAAAATCAATAATATTATAATATTTGGGTAGGTATGGATTTAATAATATTTGCACCTACATTATCTCTGATTCTTCCTCGAGTATTTTTGATGACAGTGACGCAGACAAGGATTGTACGAGTATTCAAACTTAATTTTTTTGGCCTTTGTTTCATTAAAATACAATAAACGATTTTTTTTTTATTGAATATTTTACTTAAAAATGTTCGCCTATAAAATTGCAAAAACATGAAATAGTACTTTCTAATCGGGAGCCCGCGATATACCTACAATACTACAATATATAGGTACTATAAATTTCGTAGTTAGGTCAGATTAGAACTCCGTGTAACAATTTCAATCGGATAGTAAATTAAAATAAGTAATAAAAACATATTTTACAAGTAGGTAGTATTGTGTTATGAGGAAAAAAAGTATTTACATTTTTATAACGTTTGCAGTATATGGATTATAATAGGTAGGTATACCTACTGTGTTTTTTTTTTTTTTACAATTCACTGGTTCAGAACGAATGGATATAATATTGTAAAATTGTTTATTGGAGTGTTTTATGCAATAATTTTTGTATAATATTAAGTATTATATAATCTATATTTTGGATAATGTTTAGAATCATCATATTCAGGGGTTAAAGTGAGGGGTCGCAGAAGGACTCAGTATCCTTATCTGTCTCTAAAAATGGTTAAAAAGCGTCCACTTTAACAATTTCTCCGTAAGATACTACGCACCCGTTCAAATTATAACCAGATATTAATCAATATGATTCATATTTATTTTGTAATTAAATCTCATAGTTTTTACTTTCTTTTCTTTATCAAATATTCAAATATATTATTTTAGTTTTGTCAAACATATTTAATACAAATCGCGGATTAAGACAGAATACGATCCACACGATTGGTGAATTGGTCCGTATGAACCAGTCGTGTTACTTTAAACTTACCGATTTTACTTTAAAATACATTTCTGTATACTAAGATAATATTAATATTATATATTATAATATGAATATATTCATATATTATCCATGTAACATTTTTATGATTTCTAATATTTAATAAAAAAAAAAAAACAATTACTAAAAAAAATACAATTTATGTTTCCATTTAAGTACCTACTTTATAATTGTTTTATTTATAAATAGTTCTTTATTAAATAACGTAAATTTAGCTTCATACATACTATATATATATATATATAGGTAGGTACACAATGTAATTTTTAAGCATGCTCACTTCCACTTTTAACCATATATAATGCGTAAATTCGAATATTTTCTTGTTCAACTTAAAGCGCTTATATTTTTATGAAATTTTTATACTATTTTTATATGTATGATTTTTTCAGGTTTTTAGTTTTCTTAAATGGCAACTATTCATATTATAACCTTAATATTATAATGAAAAAAATGTTTTTTTTAGAGTATTGAGTTTTTATAAAAAATTATTTATTTCATAAAAATGTAGTAATATTAGGGCTTTAAATGTCATATGAAATAAATTTGAAATTTCTTTATTATTCGGGAATAAAAGTGGGGTGTGCATGCTCGAAAAAATTACTCTGCATATATATATATATCACATATACATTATACATATAATGATATAGGTATGGAATGCTTATAATTGTTTTAAACGTTTATGTCTATATCTCTTTCGCCTTCTCTCCAATCTAATTGATATCACCAACCTTTTTCGTATCACTGCCATCACATCTTCCACCTCTTTTATAGTTATTCCATCAACATAAGTTTCTTTTACTAATCTTACTGTCTCGGTTTTTTTCCCTCCTTAATACATACCCGAGCAATCTCGTTCTATTCTCTCTCATTTTGTTAACAAATGACGCTACCTTTATATATTCATTGCTTATTTTGTCTTCTATAGTCACTCCACACTCATCCACCTTAACATTCTCATTTCTGCTACTCTGCTACACTTATTCTCTCTTTGATCATCCTATCTATACTGCCCAACATTTTGTTGCATACATCATTGCATGTCTCACTACCTCCTTATAAAAATTACCTTTTTATCTAATAGAGATTCTTTTATCACAATATGTATAATTAAAGTTAACAATTAATAAATAAAAAAATATATTTTTATACTCTTATATAAAAAAAATTAATAAAAAAATTGGGAAGTACTTCGCCCGTTGGTTAGGAAAATATGATGACGGATATAATGAATTTTAAAGCAATGATAAATCATTTCTTTAAAAAGAACACGATTCTAAGCAAATCTTTATTTGATACATTCTACAATTACTACAGATTATAATAATAATAATAATATTTATTATATAATAAAATGAACGAAAAAAGTAGAAAAAAGTGCAAAAAGTTATTTAGAAGCAAAGGGATTCTAACCTGCGCATGACACCATAGTCAACTTCCACTAGACTACGTAGAACTGCCGTAAAACATAAAAAAAATATATTTCTTTGAATTGATAAAATCGTAAAATTTCTATTTAATATAATTTAAAAAACAAATCCCACCGCCAAATTCTGACTTCATCATAATTTTTTAAATTAAAACACACATATTTTAAAATATAATTTATTATAACGTATTATAATAATACGATTTTTTTTTGTAGAGTAGGTACTTACTTCTATTATAAATTAAATGACTCAAAATTTAAAATTATATTAATAACCCAATAATGGGTAAAAATATAATAAAAACGTTTTTTCCCTTCATACATACGATTTTGGTAAAAATGTCAAGTTTATAGATCCATTATTTCCCCAAAATTCAAACCGAAATGTCGAAAAAATTTAATGGATATTCAAAAAAAAAAAAAAAATTTAATAGCTGTTAAGAAATATTATACCTACCGACTTTTAAAAAAATATTTTATGTAACTAGAATTGCGTATTTTTTAATGCTGTAAACATCGTCTGGTCTTATAAACTAAAATTAAGCCTTTTATGAATTAAATTTCTCAATTGTGCATATTGCTGTATATAGCCTAATAATATGTAAACATTTTTGAAAAGAATGTTTGTTTTAATATTTAATGTATAGGTATATACGTTTGTGATGAAAATTGCATGGCTCCAGCATCAATATTTTCGGAATAATAAAGAATTTTACCATAATTTTGTTTTCCGATATTTTGCACATTTTTGGTACCTACGCATATATCGAAAAAATTCAAAAGTTGAAAAATGACCACTTTAAAGTAGGTACCAACTAGATGAAATTTGTTATCGGAAACCGGGTAAGCATATAAAGATCGTAGTACTGCTTCTGGTAGAAATATTGTACACAGACATAAAAATAAATAAATAAAAACACCTGCTAAAATCAATACTTTCCTTGCTTAACTCAGAATCTAATACATATTGTAAAATGTAACAATGTATATAAGTATAATATGATATTTTCTTCTCCTTCACCTTCTCTCCCAACTATTTGGGGTCGGCCACCCTGGTCCTACACTTCCACTTAACTCTATCTCCCGCATCTTCTTCACTTACTCCCATATTCTTCACATCACTCTCCATCATATCCCCTCATCTCTTTTTCGGTCTTCCTCTCCCCCTCTTACCGATAACATGCATTTCCCTTACTAATATTATTGCCTCAGTTTCTTCCCTCCTTAATACATGCCCGAGCCAATAGATCTTAATCTATTTAGATTTCATTGATAAATTAACAGCTATAACTTCTAAGACGATTAATAATTGAATTAATTTCCTAATTACAAATGATAGAACAAATTTTTGTAGATTTTTATAATGTAATAATACATTTCACCAC
>JAIPRL010012804.1:0-11524 GCA_025469235.1 Pemphigus obesinymphae | reverse complement strand
TATACTTTTAAAAACATTTATAATATTATTACACTGGTAACATTGTATAATATTTTATTTAAACATTGATATAATATTGTCTGTAGTTGAGCCACGATTTAAAATTCGACCACACGGCCAAAAGCAAACGTTCCCATATCCCGTATTACGATTATGGTGTTTCAATCACACACAATAGAACTCATTTATTATATAATATTAATATTAATTTTAATGTTTATTATACTCACTTGAAAAATCTATTTATAATTTATCCGAAATGGATCACAGAATTCCGAAAGACAAACTATACATACATAATATAATATGTTATGCCTGTATGATTTTACATTTTAAATTATAAGTTTATATTATAGTATTGTATGAGGAATTTTTGTTATTGCTATGTTGAGAACATCTGGTCGATGGCGTGGAATGGATGGATAGAACGTTGGTGAATCGGGAGCGATAATCGTATAGTTAGCGGTAAAAAGTATTTCCAGTGGTGTTTATGCCACAGCTGTTCCAATTCGGATGTTTTGCGTTCATATCACCAGCGCAACCAATCACAGCCTTGTGTCTAGGTCCAGAGGTTTTCTGGAGTTTTCATATACAGAAGAAATGCAAGTTATATTATCCTTGATGGATATTTTAATTGTAGTTAACGTCAACAACCCGTTTAGGGAAATTTCCCTGTGGACTACACGGCGGTGAACAAGCAAAGTTTTTGCGGGTGAACCTGGGTAGGGTTAGTTAGAGACGGTGTTAGCGTAACTCACTGTTGGCGAGCGTTGGAGTTGAGTGATGATCATAGATTTTATTTTTTATTTTTTTTTTCGGGGGGGGGGGGGAGGGAAGGACTGGATTATTATTTGTGGGTTTTTGTATTGGGCGGATAGTGGTGAGTACGTGCTGATAATATGGACAGCCACGGAAGTTGGCAATGTAATGTTCACTACATACCACAATATTACAACAAGTAGGGTTTTGGTTGGGAGTTTTGTTGAATTTTTGGCATTATGATCACCCGCGCATTTTACACATCTCGGCTGATGACCGCAATTTGATGAATCGTGGCTGAATTATTGGCACGCATATAATTGTCAAGGGCCCATTTTCTTACACGATTCAACCTTGATTTTTATGTGGAACATAGTGTTAATTTCGTAAATCCGAGAGGCGACTGTCTTTCTTCAGGATTACTTGACATGTTGGATTAGATTTATTTTTTAGGCCAAAGCGTTTGATTATTTTTACCTTAAGACTACGATTTTCTAGATCATATCTAATATACAACCCACAAAAAATATAAGATTTCTATGTGTCTTATGAACTACCATCATTTCTCCCTTATCCATGCTAAGTTTATGTTCTTATCCAAAGAATGTATTTATAAATATATTAGCAGAGTTGAAGCTGACTTTAAATACAATCCTAGTTTATTTGATAAATTTATCTTTAAAAACCGATCGATCAGTTCTATACCTAACACCGTTACTCTTAATGGTTTACCTAGCAATGATATAGTTCTCAAATCACTTTTTCTCAACTTTCACTGCCCATAGTACTCCATATTTTTCATCTAGTGTAGCTAAACTACAATTTGTGCTAGCTAATAATATTTATTTTACTTTAAATGACATCTTAAATGAATTATCTACGATTCGCGGTGTCATGACCATGGGTCCGGACGGCCTTTCCGGCGTCTTTTTGTTTAACTTACGTTATGTGATTGCTAAACCATAGTGGTTGCTATTTAGGAAACAATTGGATCAAGGTATTTATCCAACACTTTTAACCTCTGTTCCATCACCCCAATTTTAAAATCTGGCGATACATCAAAGATTGAAAATTATAGGCCGATCACTATCTTTTCGCACATAACAAAATTATTGGAGTCACTTGTTCTATATCAAGCCTTCTCCTAATTCTATTTTAGTTAACGAACTACATGGATTCCGTCTTGAGCGATCAACTACCACGTGTAACATGACTTTTTGTAACTACATAATGGATTCATTTCAACATCATGTTCAGATTAACGTCATATGTACCGATTTATCTAAGACCATTCCGTTCTCCTCAAATCTTTAGATAAACTGTCCTTGGTGCTCCATTACTTTCATTGTTTGGCTCCTACTTTACGTGCAGGAAACAATGGGTTAAGTTGCATCATATCCAGTCGACTGTATCGACCCCTTTATCCGGTGTTCCCCCAGAGACCATCTTATTATCTCTTCTCTTCTCGTTACAAGTCAATAATGCACCCTCTGATTTATTGCACGCCAAACTACTTATATTTGTGAATGGTATGAACATTTTTATGCGCGCTAAATCAGTAACTGACTCTGAATTGCTGCAAGAGAATCTCAACAGGTTGGTATTAAGAGAAAATTTTTTGATTTGAAACTCAATGTAGCCAAGGGTCAGGTTTTGACTTTTACCCGTTCTTCTAACTTCCCTGACTTTGATTATAAAATTCATAGGCTATCTGGTATTTCGGTTCGTGACCTTAACTTCCATTTATCGAGAAACCTGAGTCCTCGTTTACATGTTGTAGATATTTGTTGTAAAACGCTTAAACTTCTTGGCTTTATTCAGAGGATTGCTCATGATTTCAAACTATCTGGCTCACTGAAAACTCTTTACTGTGCCCTCGTCAGACCTGTACTTGAATATGGATCTGTTATTTGGGGCCTTCACATTTTTGTGGAATCAATAATGATTGAGCTTGTGCAGAAAAATTTCTCAAGGTTCGCTTCCTATATTCTCAATGTCCCTTGCTCTTCATATGACTATACACCTATTATCCGCGTGTTAAACCTGCCCAGCCTTGCTGATCTTAGGCGTATTATTACCAGCATATTTCTCTCTGATTATTTCTGGCTCTGTAGACTCTCCTTTCTTACTAGCTGGTATTCATTTTAGAATTCCTTTACGCCAGATTAGAAATATTGATTCTTTTCGTGTTCTATATTTATTCTCCAATTAGGTACCTTCTAAACTCACCTTTTATTAATCTTATGCATATACTACCTGAGACCAATGGTATTAGCAGCCGGGAGTTAGTCCCAAACGATGGTACACGATGGAGATCAAATTTTGAAGACATCTAAACAGGAGAACAGTGGTAACACGTGGTTGGCCAATTTTGTCGGAATGTAATCCATAATGATTGGAATTTCTTTATTGCGTTGCAAGAAGGATAGCTTAATATTTAAATTAATCTAAATTACAGTAGTAACTCGATAATTCGAACCTCAATAATTCGAAAAACTCTACAAATCAAACTAATCGCTTGGTCCCCTGAGAAAACCTCTATAAATAGAAGAAAATACATATATTTTGATCCCCTCGATAATTCGTAATGTCTATCGGTGGGAGACACTCTACAATTCGAATTTCTTTTGCCAGAACCTCTATAATTCGAATTTCTTTAAACTCGATTATACATATTGTATACTTATAAAGATTATGTACAACTGCAACTAATTAATATTAGGCGATTAAATATTATCGTATTATCGTAAGTTACCTACCAATCTTGACTTTAATCGTATCATTTTATTAAAATAAACCTCTGCAATAGATAAATAGTTGTTGAAATCGAATAAAACGTAGTCAGTCAGAATATGGATCCCGTAAGTATAAGTGTTTGTCGATCGCCGACAAAAAAAAAGTGATCGCGGTAGTTGAAGCAGGTGAAAAAAAAAAAGATGTTGTTCTACGTTTTTGTATCCCAGCTTCTACGCTTTCAACTATACTCAATTACTCAAACAAAAGGACCATCTTACAACATTAATACCTTACTCATCGAGGATCAGACAGAGAAAATATGAGTACCCTGATCTGGAAGAATGTTTTATGGCGTGGTTCACTTAATGCAGGCAAAATAATATTCCGATAGCAGGACCTATTTTAAAAGAAAAAGCTAAGTTGTTTGCTACCAACTTAGGTATCATATATTTTCAAGCTAGTGAGAGTTGGTTGGAAAAATTTAAAAAACGTCATGAAAATTTTCCAATCCACGCAATCCACGCTGTTTCAAAAATATAAAATCTTTCCCACTAATGTACCGGTCAAATAAAACGGCGTGGATGACAGGTGTATTGTTTATAGAGTGATTATTATGTATCGATGCAAATATGAAAAAGGCAAATCGAAAAATGTTGATGTTCGTTGACAACTGTACCGCCCAAAATAATATTCCTCATCTTGAAAATATAAAAATTCATTTTTTACCTCCCAACACTACATCAACTCTCCAACCACTATACTAGGGAACAATAAAAAATTTTAAAACTATGTATCGGAAGGAAATTGTTCGAGAAGTTTTGGCCTGCATGTGTGATGTTCCATCTAAAATTTATATACTCGCTGCTATAGAAATGGTACACAAAGCATAGGAAAATATTAGTGCACAAACCATCGCGAATTGCTTCAGAACTTGTGATTTTATTAAGGATGAATAGACAATTGGCGAAGGTATTTTTATTCAAAGTGAGGAGGTTGAAGGTCTGCTTAGCACATGGAACAGACTTGAAGTTAGTGTATCATTTGAAGAATTTGTTCACTTTGATGATAATGTCGCAACTGCTGGTACTTTTACTGACGAGGAAATTAAACAATCTACTACAGCCAATCAGCACAATTCTGACAATGATGACGAGGAAGAGGAGACGCAGGTTCCTGTCATATCGTTGAAAAAAGCGAAATCTTTTATGTCAGGATTGCGTAAATTTTTTGAGCAATCTGAAATGGACGAAAAAAGATACGATACAATTTTCAATGCTATCAGTAAGTTAGATAACGCTATGGACCAGATTGTGGCCAACAATTTATCACAAAAAAAAAAAATAACAGATTTCTTTAATATGTAACTTACAATAATACTATAATAAATAAATGTCAATTAAGAAATGTAAAATATAATAATATGTATAATAAATATAATACATACAATTTTTCACCTTTCTTTAATTCGAATTAATTTTTTCCCCTCGATTATTCGAATAATCGGTATATCGAAAACCTCTATAAATCGAATTTTTAGCTCGGTCCCCTGAATTTCGAATTATCGAGTGACTACTGTATATATACAATTATAAATTATATTATATATTCATTGGTGGATATAATGTATACAGGGTGTTTCCGAAATGAGTACCATAAATTCGTACACATACTCAGTGGAGTGACCCGATGACAAAAAATTTGAAAATTTTTTTCTACCTTTAAAACCTACGTTTTTTAAATTTTATTCATAATATATTGATATAAATGTAAAAATGAATACACCGTACCTACTATTTCTTGTAAAATTCTCATACCAATAGATATATAAATTTGCCATATTCGCCCCCGACTTTGACGCCCGCGAGACAGTCGTGTCACCACAAGGAAAAAAGTGATGCGACATATCGATTCGTATGAGAATTTTCCAGGAAATATCATGGTATATTCATTTTACATTTATATCAATATATTATTACGTCCGCCGTTAAAATGTTTTGAATATCGGATAGGTATCATGTATTTACGTGCGTTCGTTTCTTTTTCACGTGTAAAATTGTCGATGGAACTTACGTATCGATTTACGAATCTAGGACGATGCGTTTTTCACCGTCGTATGCGACGCGATGTTAATTTCGATGCCCGTTTGTTTGTGTTTTATACCCGGGCTGGTGCGTCCGTTTGTGACGGCCACCATAATATTGTGCGCGTTCGCATACCGTAGCGCGAGTGTTTCACTCTAGCCGGTCGCGTGCGTATTTTTTATCCGTCGTCGTCGAAGTGTCGCCTCGACCGTTTTATCCGTATCCGTATACGTGCATAATTATAATAAACCCGGGTTGTTTGACCGTATGCGCCTTTTTTTGGTGTCATCACGTGTATAGGTATCGTGATACCTATATATCGAGCGCGTGGTAAACCTACGTTTTTTTTAATTTATTCATAATATATTGATATAAATGTAAAAATGAATACACCATGATATTTCCTGGAAAATTCTCATACGAATCGATATGTCGCATCACTTTTTCCTCGTGGCGACACGAGCGTCTCGCGGGCGTCAAAGTCGGGCGAATATGGCAAAAATGATGTGATATATCGATTCGTATGAGAATTTTGCAAGAAATAACACGGTGTATTCATTTTTAAATGCATATCAATATATTATGAATAAATTTAAAAAAAACATAGGTTTTAAAGGTAGAAAAAAAATTTTCAAAACTTTCGTCATTGGGTCACTCCACTGAGTATGTGTACGAATTTATGGTACTCATTTCGGAAACACCCTGAATATTATAGTATAAAGAATAACATTCATTAACCTTTGGAGGGCCTTCCCAAAAAAAAGTTTACCTAGTCCCCTCAAAATAGTTTAAAAATGTATTATGGGTGCTCTAAAAGGAAACTAAAACAATGTTTAAGAAAATTCTAATTTATTGAAGTAAATCGGTTTAAACTTTAAGCTGTACATATAAACGTGATACATGATACCGTAAAATGTACCTATTGGAAGTTGAAATTATATAGTTTTTAAAGATAAAAGTATTTAGGTTTAATTTAGAATGAAAACACCTATTACCAAAATTAAAGAAAATAATATTTTTGAGGGCATTGAAACATTTTTGTGCCTATATAATATCTTTTAACAAAGAAGTATTAAAGTTTTTAGTTTTTTGATTTTTCAATTTGTCGTGACTTTTTAATAGGAAGATTATTTTTCATAAAGGTTCTAAGATTCTCTCAAAATATTCCATTCTATATTTAACCAACATGCTACATTTCTCACTTTAAGTAGTATAATTTTTCCTATATTGCCCATTAGATAAACGGTGACAACAAATTCATGTGTAACGACATCATAATATAAATATTTAGTATCATAATATAGAATATAGATGTTTGTTATTTGATTTATTATTTATTTTTAGTACACAAATCGTATACAATTATATACTATATTAGTATATTATAGTAGGTACCTACTATACTATACTAAACTAACTATACTATACTATACTATACTATAGTCTATACCATACCATACTATACTTTTTTTTTTAAATCTTTCAATCGCCGAACCCGGGGGAGAAATGCCTTTGCTTTGCTTTTCCATCCGACCGTCGTCATTTAATTAAACAACATAATATATGCTACTAAAAACCTTAATTTAGACATTCATTAAAATATTTACAATACATATAATAGTATGTACAATTAATTAAGATTAAAAAACAACAAGATTACACGTATGTGCATTGCATCTGGAATTACTCGTTCTACAGACGTTTGTTCTGTCGTCTCTGTCGCTCCTTTTTTTCTTTGGCATTTAGTATTAGCGATAAATAACGCTCCACTGCATCCAATTTCTCAGCATGGTGGATATAATCGACCCTGCAGGTGTGACGTCATCGCCCATTGTGGCCTCCATTATTGTATAGGTTCCTCGTTCCACTCAGAATCTAAAAGTCCGGTCGGTCAGTAGAGGGTAGAAATAATTGGCACATAAGGTGTCAGTATCAGGCATGTATTTTAGGGAGAGCGATATAGGAACGACCCCCAAAGCCCATGGGATATATATTATACCAAATTAAATAATTAATTAATTGTGTTATATAATTATATAATAATATACCAAACCACTATGGCGCTATAAGAATTAAGAACCGTTATTAATTATTATAATTCCGTAAACTGACTAAACAAATTTTGGTGATACTGTGATAAATATATATATATATATCTTAATAAAAATGTGATATATTTTATACAATAAAACTAGTATAAATTGATCTTCTGCCGTGTATTCAATATTATCTAGTGGTGAATTTTATTGGTACGATAATATTGTGTTACCCATTAAGAGAATTATCAAATTTGCTGTTGTCTGTTTTAGTTTTGGCAAATCCTCTATTGTACTCTATTGCACTATTTTAGTATCTAACTATACGCTTATTATTATGAATAAACGAAAATTTCTAGCAGGTACAATATGCTAACGAGTTGGCTGCAAAATGAGTATAAAGATAAGAAAAACTTATTAAATTTATTAGTTGAGAAAAAAGTTATCTTATAAATCAGAGAAATAGTCATTTCAGTAAAAAAAAAAGAGTACAAAATTTTGCTAAAATGAAAAAATATAATAGACTTAATAATGTAAAAACTAAAATTATATTGTTTATTTACAAGAGTTTATTATGTGTATACATTTTATATTTTTATTATTAGTTTAGGTACCTACTATTAGTTTATATGTATAAATTTTTGAGTCTA
Source organism: Pemphigus obesinymphae (assembly GCA_025469235.1). Classification (NCBI taxonomy): domain Eukaryota; kingdom Metazoa; phylum Arthropoda; class Insecta; order Hemiptera; family Aphididae; genus Pemphigus; species Pemphigus obesinymphae. The sequence continues at coordinate 3,262 of JAIPRL010012804.1, read as the reverse complement.
GAATATTTCTAAAAATTAATCACCTCCCCCCCTAAAATTATGATCTAGATACGTGAATGGTGTCAGTAGGGGTGGGAGTAATTCGCACGTGGGATAGGATACTGGACACTGGTGATGGATTTATTAAATTTGAAAGCAATGATAAATTATTTCGTTTAGTAACAAACGATTCTGAGCGCGCAGTTTTTTTTTTTTTTTGGGGGGGGGTCTCAAAAGTACTAATTATATAGATATGGTTATAAAGTATCAACCCTATTCTATACCTATTAGAAGTCGGCAAGTCATTGGAGTCTATTGGAGTCCGAATGATTAAAATAATAAAATAAACGAGGTCCATCATAGAAAAAAAAAATTGTCATTCTAATAGCAATATTTTATTAAAATATAACGATATGCCGAATTATTTATTGTAAATTATGATACAACCATAATTTGAGTTTGATAAATAAAATATTAATTTATTTTTTATTATTAATTATTATAAAAATCATTTAAAATTAATAAATTTAATCAAAATAATGTATTAATGTGAGATATATTGATAACCCAGTTTTCTGCCTTCCGCTGTACACAAGTTGCTCTATTGCTCTATATACTAATATACGGCAAGATCTCTTTAAGCCAGTAGCGTATTTATGGGGGGGATGGGGGTTTCCAACCCCCCCCCCAAGATAATTTTTTTAGACTACAAATTTACAAAACACATCGAAATACTTGTTGGATTTCATTAATTCCTTTTTACACATTTATAAACTTATATAAAACCCATAAGCAATAATATCAGTGTTTCAAATATCGAATTCGAACGAAATACAGGCTATTATTCTGTCTGAACTTTGATCATAGATAAAGACGATAAAGATACAGCTAGTGCGTGTGAGTGTGTGTGTGTATATGCGTGATGTGTAGGTAGACGACGCAAGTGCATATGTATATTCTGCATATTTGACGTTTGACGACAATATCATCAGTATATTAATATTTTAAGATATTCGAACCGTTTAAAACTCAATATTAGCTAAGTGAAATGGAGCCAAATAAAAAAAAAAAACAAAAACATTGGACTCGTATTTTACCATCAAAATAAACGAAGCTAAGGTCAGTACTTATTTCTATGAGTGTACACATAATATTATATTGTATTTATATATATTAATATACATGCGGTACATAAAAACTATAAATATAATAAAAAAAAAAAAAAAAAAAAATATATAAAATGATAATTTAGTGAAATGTAAAAGCACTAAAAATTATTTATTTTTATTAGTATATAGGTATTTACAATTTCATATATCAACTGAATAAAATATTTTAAAGTAGGTAGAAACAGTGGTAGATCGTAACAAGTGAACAAGTGCACTACCAAAATCCAATAATAATTGTTATTTTGTTTTTATTTTACCAACCTATATATTATTTAAAATTATAAAATATTATTAATCCCTCCTCAAACGACTTCCAACACAATTGGCAAAAACTACCTTTCTTGCCCACCCTCAAAAACATGGCTATTTAAATATTAAATATGTAAATATACCTATTATTATATAAATGTAAATGAATATCTTAGCACGTAAATTATTTACTGATTTACTGCATTTAAATAATAATAAAATATTTTTATTTATGGGTGCGAACCAGCGTTATGCATTATATTCTTGTGGTAATAAATATATTAGAATAATTATTATAAATCATTTTAACAGGAAACAGTAACTCAAAATGAATTATTACTGACACTATCTACTACTAAGATTTTTTGCAATTTGTTCCCTCTTATGATTTAATTGGAAAATTATTAGCAAAATTAATTATAGACAATTTAAATCAATTTGGTATTGGAATGGCATTTTTACGATGACGCAGCAACAATGTTAGGAAAGAAAATTCAGGAATATTGGAGTTAGAGCACATATTAATCAATCACATCCATTGGTAATGTACGTTCACTGTGCTGCGCACTCTTTTAATTTAGCTGTATCAAAGTAATGTTCAATTCAATCAATAAGAAATTTCCTATAGGAACTGTCGGAAAAGCTATTGACTTTTTTGTATATCCAAAATGGAAACACATACTATCACAATATATTGATTCATCTGAAGAAGAAATTCATGCAAAATTATTAAAACGTAATTGTGCAAAACGGTGGATTGAACGATTTCATTCTATTTACGATTTTGTAGAACTTATAGATTGTGTTGTCGAATCTTTAGAAATAATAAGTCTTTGGAATGATGTTAAAACATCATCTCAAGCAGATAATTTAAAAAATGCAATTTTGCAATTTGAGTTTCTTGTACCTATCTATATTGATAGTATCTAAAATATTTGCTCTTGGATTACCGTTATCTAAAAGTTTTCAAAATACAAATATTGATTTAAGAAAAGCTGTTAGTTTGGCAGAAAATACATTAAAAGAATTGGAATACCTCCGAAATAGTGCTGAAAATAAATTTAAGGATATTTTTCAAGATGTATCTATATCAGCTAAGAAGTTAGATGTTCAGATAGTTTTACCAAGACTTACAAAATACCAAAAAAATAGAATAAATATTCAAACAAATATACCAGAAAATTATTTCAGAATTTCGATTTTTTTACCCTTTTTGGACATTTTTATATTTGAAATAAAGTGTAGATTTATTGAACTTAAAACCACACTATCTGGTTTTTATAGTTTATTCTCAGACATTACTACCTCTAACACTAAAGACTTTTGTAAGTTAATTAATTATTACAAAATTGATATGATAGACCATAATAAAGATATTTTAATTTCGGAGTTAAAACTTTGGATTCGGAAAATAAATTCACTGCCTATGAAACCCAAAAATGCAATGGAAGCTTTTTTAATATGCAATAATCTATACCCAAATATTTTCAAACTGTTACAAATTCTGGCCACATTACCTGTTTCTACAGCAACAGCTGATCGATCTTTCTCGTCATTAAAAAGAATTAAAACATACTTAAGGAACACAATGTCTGAGGTAAATATTTGTCAATCATTTATAAAATATAATTCTAAGTTTTATATGTATGTGTGTTTTGTTTTAGAAAAGACTTAATGGACTTGCCTTGTTATTAATTCATTGAGATTTGCATTTTAAAAATGATGAAATAATAGACGAACTAGCAAATAAAAAAAGAAAATTGGAATTTGTAATATAATTTGTAACAAAAAAATAAATAAAATAACAGATTAATATGTATTTTAAAGTATTTTATATTTATTTATAAAATTATTTCATTAAAATT
>JAIPRL010012803.1:0-11525 GCA_025469235.1 Pemphigus obesinymphae | reverse complement strand
GACCCGCACATATAACTGATGGAACGGCTACCGCAGCCGCTGTCAGGCTGGTACTGGTCACTTGGTCCCTTAGGCTATCTCCACACCCAAGTACGCAATTTTGTTTTCCCCACGAACATCCGAGATGGGAAAACTCGGCTATATTCTTATTAAGACTTCTCATACTTTTTGACAAGTTATATGCCGGCTGTCGACCTGACGCAACCTCAATTAGTCGACTTCTACGACAGGCATGAGGAAACCGTGGAAGTATTCTTAGCCCCCTCCACAGGGTTATACGATTATATACTAAATTAAACTGTAAATGCATTTTATTGTTTTGTAAGTTTCTGTTGATTATGTTGAATGTATAATTATTATTTATTTTTTCAATCACGAGGTTAATGTCAGAATAGCCGAATGATAATGCTTTTCTATTTCCTTCCTCTCTGAATAGCTATACTAGCCGCTATCTACAGTATGTGTGTAGTCAGTGGGTTGTTGACCGGGCTATGAAGCAGAGCTCAAGCCAATATAGCCTTAATAAAGTAAATCTTATGTTAAAACTATAAAATTATTATAAAATAATAGTGTGCACAAATAATAAAGTAACATATCAGTGAGTTGATATCATATCAACCATGTTAGTCTTTATTAGAATCTAATCTAGCTATTCAGGCTAACTCATATCGCCCATTATTTGGCTAGTGGAACCAGAAGTAACCTGACACAATAATTATAACAATAATAATGATCTGTTCAAAGTATCAATTATACAACCAAGTTGCTATCATGTAAGGTTTTTACTCTAAAACTCCAACTCGATTCCTTTTACACGAACAAATATGTATAAAGGTACCTACAGATATAAAATTACACATCATCTTAAAACCAATACAATCTTCGATTCACTTAGAATCTAAAATAGAAAAACATTTTATTTTTTTTCAAAAATATTTAGTGCGTATACTAATACTATATTATACTGTATAGGGCCTGTTTCAGTGTTCGGAACTTTCACTTAAAAATTGAATTCGTTCACGTTTACGTTCAAATGTACCTATTTAAAAAGAACACGTTCTTTAAAAAAATTAACGCGTTCATCTGGTCGTTCATTTTAATTAATCAATAATTAACAAAATATAATTTTTTTATATATACGAGTATGTATATATTAAAAATTCTTTAAAAAAATTAACGCGTTCATCTGGTCGTTCATTTTAATTAATCAATAATTAACAAAATATAATTTTTTTTATATATATGTATATACCTACTAAAAAATTACTGATTCATAGACAGTGGCGTGTCCAGCACAAAATATTTTGGTAGGCTCGTGTTCTACATTGGGAAGATTTGGCCTAGGATACGGAGAGTAAAATTGGTCACTGTACTTTCTGAAATATAGACAATTTTTTTTAAACAAGGCTTAAACCCGCTTCCAAAAAAAATATTGAGAACCGGTAACCGGTATTAAGTGGTTTTTTTAAATTATATGTATATTGATAAACGGTTCTTCGAAAAAATAAAAAGCAAGAGATTACCAATAACCCGTTAAATACCATTTCTTTATAATTTTTTGAGGGTACCAGCTTCTTGGTTTAAAACTGTTTCCTAATTTTGAGAATAATTGCTGGTTTAAAACCACTTTCAACTTTTCATAATCGGTTACCGACTTTCCTACGGAAAATTTGCCATTGAATTTCTATTCAAAATTTCCATTTATATTTTCTAAGGATAATTAATGGGACCATTCCATGATCAAAATTAAGATTTAACTGTATTCTTAAAAATTACTTTGTAAATAAACTAAAATATCAGCTAGTACAAACTAAATGATATTTTAATATCAAACAATAGAAAAAAATTCAACTAAATGCATACAATTTTAAACATAATAACAAGAAATAAACTTAAGGCCCTTGGTTTGACTGTGGTCGAATTGTCGAAACGCGTGTTTCGGCGTTGTAGGTCTCCAGTTCGACTCCCAGGTAGGTACTAAATGAGGTAGCCAACGAGATTTTTGGCGTCTGGTTTCTGGTGCAAGCCGGTCACAATTATTACCAAACCCGTCCAACAATTTGATAGCTATGCTTGTCGTACCTATCAAGAACCATCTTTGACTACGGGGCGCTAATCTGAGCATGTTGGAGTTTGGGAAATAAGAGGATATGTATAACCGTTGTTAATGCTAAAAACCCCCCCGCATTTTATCGTTGTGCCGTCGCCGTAATCAACGGTCTATTTTAATCTACCAGCGGACGATTGGACACGTACACACACACACACACACATAGGTAAATAATTATCTGTTTGTCAATTATACTTATTATTATGTAAAAGTAGTATCGCTTTGATTGTCGAACCGTGTGTGCTCCCCCGCCGCGGCATTTTTTTTTTATGGATTACACGTTCGCACGAATTGCGTTTTTGTTATATTATTTTTGTTATATTAGTTCCGGCTCTAATAGCCACTACCTACCTATACCTATTATATACCTAACCTATTATAATTTGTAAAAACGGCACTAATAGCCTACAATCAAAACATATTGTAAAATCGTTACCATTTTTGTGTGTGTATGAATCATTGTACATTATATTTTTTGTGTGTGAAATTATTTATTTTGATTTAGGTTTAGGTGTGCAGCTGGCTAGTCTGCGCTCCACGTAATATTGTGAGTAATTTATTATATTTAATTGTTGTGTACCTATTTGTGAGTGAATTATTGGAGCGACCTGAATTACCTGTTTTGTTTATCAAATTATTTGCGTAAAGTCGGCTCTAATAGTTCCCTCCTTATCAACACCGCAGTCATTTAAGTCACCTACCAATTTTAATATTTATACATTATTCAATCATTTGTTGAACCAAAAAGGGCTAATTGCCAATTCTATTAGGTTACTTATTTTTGTATATTATTCTTTGTGTTGCTGTGATTTTTATTTATTTATTATTTATACTATTATTATTTACTTGTACCAGCAATACAGCAACATTTATTATTTACTTATCAAATCTGAGTTACCATTTTTACTAGTCTCAAGTTACCTTATCCCATAGTTTTAAGTATATTTACACACCCACACGTATACACACGGCACACACTCTTCCATCTACATAGGCCCTAGTTTTCTTCAGCGAACCTGGTTAGGAGCTCTAGGGTTCTATTCACATAAATACACACCGTGTGTCCGATCGAGTCGTTTCGGATATCGGGTTAAGTGGCGCACACGAAGTATATAGGTAACCGGGCGCGCGTAATAATATTTTACGCTTCCGGCCCAAACAACCGTTAATTTTTCATTTTTTATTTTAGACCCTTGTAAACACGTAAGTTTTAAGGGGCTATACATAGATAACTTTTGAAATACGGGCAATTTTGTATTGTCGACTGTCGTTGTGTTATAACTTATAAGTAAACTATTGTTAAGGTGTGTATCATACCTACGGTCTACATCGTGTAGTCCGCATGTACAAGTCATTGTGAATAAATAAAGTACAAATATTTTATATCTTCAAGCGACGATTTAGACTTAAAAGCCTGACAAAATTAAGGGAACTTACTGCAATGTTCCGATTTTAGTTCTAAAAATAAATTGAAATTCGGTTGGTTTACTGGAGAATGTTGGAAATAATTTTTCCATATTGTTTTTATTATTATTTTCATTCATAAATCAATTTTTACACGTTATGAAAAAAAGATCAAATAAAAATTGGGTAGGCTGGGTATAGTCGGCCTACCCTGTAAACACGCCACTGTTCATAGAAACTATCGTTTTCATTTTATTGCTGATCCAAGGAAATTGGACTTTTAAGTATTACATTTAAATGTAATGAGGTATATAGCGAAATTTTAATATATGTTAGTTTAATTTGAACGGCCTGAAAATTGTTCAAATTCCTTAAAAATATAAACGTTCACGTTCTATTTGACAGAAACGAGTGGCGTTCACAAAATACGAATGTGAACGTGTGAACGTGCGTTCACGAACCTCGTTATTTCCAAACACTGTCATGTTTTATATGTATATTATAATAAATTATTATAGACACCTACTTTAAATTATATATTATACAAAAACACAAAAATTGTTTAGGAACTATAAATATCAATATAATTCTGTATATATTTATACTATATATAGTATAACTATAGTTTAAATTATAGGTGTAGTTTTACGACTTATAATACATTTATATTGGGCGAGACATTAATAATTTAAATTATCATTATATTTAGCTGTAATTTAGGTATCGATTATAAAACAGTAAAATAGCTAATAAAAAAGTGGTATATTAAACAGAGAAGAAAATCGATAATATTATTTTAATAAAATGTGTATTCGTTTGATAATTTGATATTATATAAAAAGTGAATATATATACATTATGCATATAGATGTACCTGATGATCTTTAGAAGGTATATTATATTATTATACATAATAATATATAGGTTGGTTTCAGCAGGTCATTAGGAAGCGGGAGTGTTGAAAACACATAATAATATAGATTAAACTTAATTAAATGCGAACTAAATTAAATTAAATTAAATCTATTTTGTGGTTATATTACTACCACAGATTATATGAAAATATTATAATCTGTGTTATTACAGTAGTTGAAAGCAATCATCGAGCGACGAACACCTATTCTAAGTTTAAAATGATTTCTAGTGAATATTCGACCTTATTGTAGACAAATTATTAACATTTTTTTCAAATTTTCAAATTAAAGTTTTTCGCAAATCTTAAGAAAATTTTATGGGACCAAAATTTAATATTTATTTTATTACTTTTCGTAAAAATACATTACTGCGAGCTCAACTATTAAGTATAAAAAAAAATTCGCAGAACAAAATTAATTTAAAACCGTATTTTATATATTTTTTTAAAGCGATTTAGAAAAATGAGTTAAATTTATGAATTAAATATTAATGGTAGAAGTAAGCAGGCTGCAAATAAGAAAAAAAAAAGAAATAACGGCTGAAATTTGTAAGGAAATTAGGGAAATAAAATATCTAAGAGGAATTACGCGATGAGGCCAATAACAATTATGATTTTTTTTTTCTAAAAATTTTTTTAGTATATAATATATATGACGATTTTTAAGATTAATGCGTGTAAAAGTGTACAAGTATAACTTGTGGTGGTTCGTCAAGTGACGTTTTGACGACTTTGAATAGAAACACTTTGTATAGTCGTATTAAAATATTCAAATTATGTTTATCAATAGTATATCATTTTTGTTCTAATTAGGGTCGTGTAGAACATTATAAACCTTAATAAATAATAAATAAATAATAATTATACCCTCATAAAGTTAGCAGCATATCCTAGCGGACGCCTATCAAATGTATCCATCAAATTTTTGATTGTTTGTTGGAAATTGTCGGAATACTCTCGAAATTTGTTGGGCATTATTTTCACCGCTAAAGAATTTTCGAGTTGTTACTACTAACTTTACAGTTAACACCAACAGCATAATATTTTTTTAGGGGGGTTTTTTTTGATAAAACTTATAAATTTAAATTTGTTGGGCGTTGTTGGAGTACTCATATATTTTGTTGGAGAAATCCTTGAAAGATTATTTTTCTAATTCTAAACTTTCTATAATTAAGTTGTAATTCATTAGTATTGCTTAGTTCAAACTTCAAATTAAATATTGTACACCATGGACTAGTTTAACAAAAATCATGACAATTGGGTTTCATTAAATTTTAGAGGTAGGTATCTATAAATAATAACTTATTGGTACTTAAATTCATTGATTTTCTATATTATATATATTTCTATATTAATCATACTTTTGTTGATTTTTAAAAACTAAAAGTTTCCAGCTGTAATTATTTGATTATTATAATTTATAATAACTCATAATTAGGAAACAGATTTATATGCACAAAAAATCCTCAAAATATACATTTAAAAATATTAAAATATATTACAAAATATAAAAATAAAATTAGTATTATTTTAATAAAAATTATATAAATTATGCACATTTTTTGTCGGATAAAGTCTACTTTATTTTACACTGGAAAATTGTTACTTGTGGTTTTAAAATATTAAGTATTCAAAATATATTTCACACATTTTTATAGCTAGAAAGAAGAACACGTGAAAGTTCAAGTTAAAAACAAAAAAAGTTAAAAAAGTTAAAAATATGCAAAATATGCAAAATAAAATTGATGTTTTAATACAAATGATATAAATCGTGTACATTTCTTATCAGATTTAAAATAGTTTATTTTAATAAATATATGCGTTTACATATAAATTCGTTCGATACTCACAATATTATAGTAATATACTAATATATGACGTGGTTTATATACGAGTATGTTAATGGAAGAGTCAAGGAATGATGTTAACACCTGGGACGCCCTGTATGTATCATATACTTATATAATATATACAATGTATTGTAATTGTATTTTTCAGAAAAATAATGTAAGAAATATTTCGTAATTTATGGCTGCCATAATAGCAATGGATTATAATATGATATACTTGTAAATTATGTTTTTCAGTTATTTAATTTAAATTTGTCTAAAAATTTAGTTAAAATGACCTATATAAAACCTCTTAAAAATCCAGCGGACTTTTTTTTTATGTAAGCATTAATTATATAACGATATCTGGGGTTTATACATGTGACATTAATTTTCATTTTGACATTTACTAAAAATTAGTACCTATCAATAATTATTATTGTCGTAAGGCGAAAATGAGTGTTTTTCATCCTCCCACTAACTTTACGGACTTAATATATAAGTACTAATATTTCAATAATAATAATTTCTAACTGTTGGGTTTTAAACATAAGTTCAGACACCTTATATCCCCGTTGAGGTCGTCCGTCTGTCCATCAATTAGTAGTAACTAGTACATAGTTACGAGTTTGTTGATTTGATCACTTATAATATTTAATTTAAAGTCTGAAACTAGCAATACTAACGAATTATAAATTCATTTTGGATAGGTTAGAATTAAAAATTTATCTTTTAAGGATATGCTCTAGCGATTTCCAATAAATAAATAATGTCAAACAAAATGTATGAGTGTCCAATGTAACAATATCCAACAAATTTAGATTTATAAGTTTTATCAAGAAAAAACACCATAAAAAAATATTGTGGTGTTGGTCTAAAGTAAGTTACTAACTTTATATCAACAGCCTTTTAAAGTTATTGTAATTAACTGTTAGTATAATAACAACTTAGAAAAGCTATAGCAGTGAAAATAATGTTCGAAAAACGTCCAAACAATTGAGCTTTATAGGTTTTATTAAAAAAAAAAAACCCTAAAAATATGTTGTGCTGTTGGTATAAAGTTAGTAGTACATAATTAAAAAGCTTTAGGGGTGAAAATAATGTCGAACAAAGTTCGTGAGTATTCTAACAAATTCCAATAAATGACCAACAAATTTATTGGATACATTTAATAGGCGTCTGTTAGGACGTGCTGCTAACTTAATGAGGGTTAAAAATTCATTTTTATCTCAACGTTTTGACATATTTTGAATTCGTATAATCAGCTCATGTATCTCTGTCACAAACATGTTTCGACAAATTTATATATATTGTACGATTGTAGATGTTTATATCTAATGTGCATTTTGTGTATAATATTGTTTATTTGTAAAATTAATATTTAATATTATTAATATTGTACATAGGGGAAGACTGGGTGTTGTAGGGGTCGAAACAATAACATATTTAAAGGGTCAAAGGAGGTGTGTTTTTTAAATTACCTGGAAATAATGCTGCTGACTCACATACCAGTAGGATAATTCCTAGTATATTTATTTTCATATATGTTATTAGATATAATTTAAATACGTAATCTGTTAAAAAAATGTTTCAAGTTTGATTACAATTATATTAGATATATATAGTAATAAAACCTTAATTCGTCTCTGGCCCATTACCCATTAAACAATTTTCATACATTTATTAAATATGTGATAAAATAATATTATATATTAGATTTGGAAAACAACACAGATTTACATAATAAACTTCTCATAATAATTAATTATGTAAGTATATCTGTGGTGAATCTGAAACATATAGACATTTATAGATTGTTTGCTCAATGTGAGGTCATAATTAAATTTTACTGTCATTTATACATAAATATTTCAAATGAAATCACTTAAAATTATATTAGATTTAGATACTATATTTAATTGGTGCATACCTACGTATATTTGAACATCGAGATTCGAGATGTAGTGTAGGTATACTATAATATTTATTATGTTCGGAATGTTCTCATCAGTAGATACAAGTCATAGTACAATATTTTCAATATTACACAGTTCACAGTTATATAATGTTATATTTTTTTCATTTGCTCAAGTCTATGGCGTCATAATAATAATAATAAAAAAAACAACATAAAAACCTGGATAAAATCAATAAAAAAATCATTTGCAGTATAATAAAAATGGAAACCATAATACTCATACGAAAAAAAAAATATGCAAAAAGTTTTGTAAATTATATTATAATTATAATTATATTATATCAATACGTGTATAAAAGGGATTTTTATTAATTATACATTTTTATAATGAGCATATATAAAAGCATATAATATATAAGTACTTAAGCACCTTATTAGTATCTATATATTATATAAGTACTATAGGTATTATATTTGTGGACTATGCTAGTTGTATCGTCTCAATAGAAATGAAAAAAAAGTTTGTCAGTAGGGGGTAGAAGCCCTTGGCTTGTCAGATAGGATACTCTTCGAGGATGTATTGAAATTGAAAGCGATGATAAATAATAATTATTATTCGTTTCTTTCAATAAAACGATGCCGAGTGAAACTATAAAATGCCTACACATAACACATTAATAAGTGAATACGAGTATAACTATTGTATAATATCTACTGTCAATTATATATTCAATATATATATATATGTATTTCGAGTCTCTTGTATTATTATTTACGGAAATAACAATATACGATCTTACGTAATTTTAATATGCTATCAGAGTTACTAAACTTTACCACTTAGTTGAATGTATTCAACTTTTGGTCGTGTGGTTACATCTGGGTTATTCTGGTTACGTACCTATATATCGTAATTATTAATTTAGTTATATGCTTTAAACATTAATACTTTAATGTTAATGTATTCATATATTTAAGTTATACAATTACTATTATAGGTATCATTTTTATTTTAATTGTAATATAATATACTTTAGGGACAATGTTTTATGGTGGTGTTTACACGGTATACGGTATGCATATCATTATAATATAATTGATAACGTATTCAGGACATAACACGGCACGGTGTAGTGTGAATCCCCCTGTAGGCTATCGTATTTATGATGTTATCTATATTAAAATAAAATTTTTCGATGCATTTTCTACCAGATGGTTCGTCGATTATCCTGTAAAAATCTTATATACAATAATTACGGCAGTGGTGGACCTATGAGTTGATTTTTTTTTTAAGTGGGACCTAGTTTTAAAAATTGATTAAAATTACCTCTCGTGACTTTTTTTGAGGGGTGGGGGGAGGAAATTACTCCCATCCCTTCTTCGTGGATCCGCCACTGGCGGTAAGTATTCTGATTATTATTTCAGCATACATTTCCTTTACTAATCTCACTGCTTCAGTCTCTTACCTCCTTAATACGTGCCCGAGCCATCTATCTATTCTCCTTCATTTTGTATACCATTGAAGCTACTCCTATACTACCTCTTATATACTCATTCCTTATTTTATCCTCTTTAGTATCTCCACTCATCCACCTTAATATTCTCATCTCTGCTACATTCATTCTCTGTTCTATCTTCATATCTACTGCCCAATAATATTCTGTTTTATACATCATTGCAGGTCTCACCACTGCTTTATGAAATTTACCTTTTAACCTAATAGGGATTCTTTTGTTACAAAAAACACCTGACGTTTCTCTCTACTTCATCCATCCACATTTAATCCTGTGTTTCATATAATCTTCGAAACCCCCATCAATAATACACTAAATATTATAAAAATTAACACTAAATTTTTGAATCTCTCAACCTCTCCCTCTAAATCTCCACTCAACTTTATTTCTAATCTTTCCTTATTTCCACCGTGTTCCCTTTCACTAAAATCATACTCTATATATTCTGTTTTACTCCTACTAATCCTTAGTCCTTTACTTTTCAGAGCTTCCCTCCACTCTTCATCAAGTCTATCATTTACTTCCTCAGGACTTTCTACTATCAGTACTATATCATCTGCAAACAACATGCACCATGGTACCTCCCCCTGTATATCCTTTGTTATCTCATCCATTACCAGGGAAAATAAGTAAGGACTCAAAGCTGAACCCTGATGTACCTCCACTTTGACCCTAAAATTCTCAGTTTCTCCATACAGACTTCTCATTCTTGTACTCGTCCTTTCATACATATCTTCAATAATGTTCACATATACCTTTGGTAATCCTTTATTTTATTAATACCCACTTTAAGATCTCTCTAGAAATCCTATCATAAGCCTTCTATAGATCAATAAATACCATGCACAATTTCCTTTTCCTTTCTCTGTACTTCTCTACAATTTGTCTTGCACAAAATATTGGCTCCATTGTTGATCTCCTAGGCATAAACCCAAACTGAATTCTAGTAATAATTGTCTCAATTCTTACTCTTTTATCTATTATCTTTTCTCAAATATTTATACTGTGGCTCATAAGTTCGATCCTTCTATAATTTCTACAATCCGGTATATCTCCTTTACCCTTAAATATCGGTACAAAAAAACTCTTCCTCCACACTTCAGGAATTTTTCCTTCTACTAGTATCTTATTAAAGAAATTTATCAGCTATTTTATACCTAAACTTCCTAATATTTTCCATACCTACTTCTAGTGGTACTTCATCCAAAGCCCCATCGCTTTCTTATTTTTCGTTTTTCTCATAGTGCTCCACACTTTCTCCACCCTTATTAAATCCACCATACCCAAATTCCACTCCACCCAATCAATTGTCTTTCTCGGAAATTCTCATTTAATAATCCCTCAAAATAGTCTTTCCATCTCTTTATCACTTCCTTTTCCTCTGCTAATACCCTCCTATCTTCATATTTTATACACTAAACATATCTAAAGTCTCTGGATTGTTTTTCTCTTTCCTTAGCCAGCCAGTACACTTCTTTTTCCCCTTCTTTAGTTCCTAACCTTTCATACAACTCATCATATTTCTCTAATTTAGCTTTACTCACTGCACTTTTTGCTGCTTTAGATAAACTTTTATACTCTACCCAATCCTCCCTCTTTCTGTTTTTCTATCATTTCTTAAACTGTATTTTTTTCTTTGATATTATCTCCTGTACTTCTTCTGCCCACCACCATGTTTGCTTATCCTGTGGCATATTACCTCTACTCACACCCACGACTTCCTTAGCAACTTTCTTAACACCCTCTGCTACCTTTTCCCACATTTCGTTTATACTCCCTTCCATGTTCCACATCCCTGTCCCAATTAGCTTTCTTATAAATACTTTTTCATTCTCAC
>JAIPRL010012802.1:0-11525 GCA_025469235.1 Pemphigus obesinymphae | reverse complement strand
AGTATAGGGGTAGCTTCGATAGTAGACAAAATGAGAGAGAATAGATTAAGATGGCTCGGGCATGTATTAAGGAGGGATGAGTCTGAGGCAGTAAGATTAGTAAGGGAAATGCATGTTGTTGGTAAAAGGGGGAGGGGATGACCGAAAAAGAGATGGAGGGGATGTAATGGCGAATGATATGAGGAAGGTGGGAGTAAGTGAAGAAGATGCGGGAGATAGAGTTAAGTGGAAGTGTAGGACCTGGGTGGCCGACCCCAAATAGTTGGGAGAGAAGGTGAAGGACAAGAAGAAGAAGAAGAAGATATACATATTACAATTAGTAAAGTGCATAGTTCTTTGCTTTATTATGCGTAATACAAAAACATTTAGTTATATCCTGTATGCCTGTGTACTCTTCATTATGCTTTAGTTCACTCAATACTGAAATATGGTTTGGCATTCTTATTTGGCTAAATACCAATTGAGGCATGAGCGGGATAAAATCGATATGACACTTCAAAATTTAACAAATATAATATGAGTATACCTATAAGCTGCGCTGAAAAAAATGCGTCTAAAATATTCTCAATTCAAATATATTACTTCGTTTATTTAGTAGGTAGGTACCTCGTATATTAAAAGAAATATATGCTTCTTCATTTTTTTATCATTTTAATTTGACATTCAATAATAATTTTAAAAACTACGTACAAAGATATGAGATACATTCTGTAGAATATGTTCAAATGGATGCGTTAAAAACAAATACAAATATGAAATCTCTTTGATATATCCCACATGTTTATATATCTGCTTAGATATGATTAAAAACCCGTTTGTAGTCCAAACATTTTTATTACTCGTATATTTTTTCATAAGTAAGTCTTAACTTCGAATTTATATTACCGATATTCTAGTTTGTACTTTAAACGTCATTAAAAAATGAATTCCTTTAAACGAAATATAATTTTTTTTGCAACATCCAGTATTGTAATTTTGTATATGATTACACCTGGTAAGAATAATTAATTTACATCTAATAACATACCTATATTTTAAAGTTTAATTCAGTAAAGTCTATTTGAAATGTATTTCATTGATTTAATTTATTTATTTGATTTA
Organism: Pemphigus obesinymphae; assembly: GCA_025469235.1. Classification (NCBI taxonomy): domain Eukaryota; kingdom Metazoa; phylum Arthropoda; class Insecta; order Hemiptera; family Aphididae; genus Pemphigus; species Pemphigus obesinymphae. The sequence goes on along the minus strand of JAIPRL010012802.1, from coordinate 10,424 downwards.
ATTTAAAATATATAAAATAAAGTCTGCAATATGTTTAAAATATTGATACTATATATAATATAAAATATGGTATTAATATTATATTTATTTATCGTACATCTATATCATTGTTCGTTAGTGATTAGTGTATAAAATAAAAATATATATTATTATTTTATTTTACAATAATATTATTAAATAAATAAATATATGAACACATTACACTTATATAGTTTCTATATTCTTATTTTTAACAACAGAATTAAATCCGAATTAAATAAGATATCCATAACAACCCCTACAAATTACACATATTTTGAAATCAATATAAAAATTATGTGATAGTAATACGAAAAAGTCTATAGCAAGGTTATACTCTTCGTATTATTATTCTGGAATATAACCTTGATGTTAAAAATGTAGCTGAGTATAGTCATGTAATGATTTTTTTACATTTATATCACATTATTTTGGCATTTAGTAATTTGACGAGAAGTAAATAAAGTGAGAGGGTACACCGTAGTAGACAGAAACTAGGAACTTAACATAGTATAAAAATAACAGTTATAAATAAATAAACTCATTAATGATTTATCAATATGCAATAAAAATATATATTGGATATATATATAATTAAGTTAAAATGACTTCGATAGCATGTTGCATGGGTTTAAAATATATACTATATACTCCGTAGGTAAAACGAATATACATGCAATTTTATAAAAAAATCATTTGAATATATTAAGTTGAGTAGAAATGCATGACTGGACAAGACCTACCTAAAATAGTTAACTGAGACGTCGAAGGAAAGATGAAGTTTATGTATTTAAATAATAATAATAATAAAATATTTAAAATGTATTATATATAAATATATTTAATTTATATAAAAATTATTAGTATGTACTTACAACAAATTGCATATATGTTATTAGTTTTTTGATATTATATATAATTTACTTTAAATAAGGTATTTTCGAGATTATGAAACATGTGTATTGGTCATCTTATATTTTTCATGCCTATACATTTCTCGTATTGCATTTAAAACACGGCAAGCTGAGATAATTATTTACTATTTATATAAATCCCCAAAAAAAGTATATATTCTAATGAGTACATTATTTCATTTAAAATAGAACAATATAAATAAATAGAGAATAATATATATAAAAAAACATTTTCTGGGAGGGCTATAAAATAGGGTGATAAGCAAAAACAAAAAGGTCATATACATCGAATTAGTAGCTACATAATAACTATGAGTTTTGACAAGACTCCAATATAGGTACTTTTTTAGAAAAAAAGCTATAGACAAGACCTATATAGAGGTTATTTTTAATATTATATGATATTATAATATACCTAATAATTTTACTTAGGTACTTTAAATTTTATTAATATTATCATATACATATGTTTATATTTGAATAGGTATAGGTACTCAATATTATATATTATTTACTTCAATTTTATTTTTATTTAAGAAATTCAGTAAATTATAATAAACTTACTTATAATATTTATTCTCTTTGTTATTTATATTATAAATTATAATTAAACCTTGATATACATTTTGATCGAATAATTCAAACACAAGTATTCAACTTGAAATCATTTTCAATTTTTTTTTTTTATATAATTATTAATAATTTCATAAATGTTTAATTGAATACTTCGATGAATGGCCATTAAAGCTAATTCTGTTAAATAGACATTTCCTCATTGGCTTTGTTTATAATATATATAATATACATAATATTTATTATACTACATATATATTATGTTTTTAATCGTCCGACGGTTGAAAAGTTTCTGTCTACTGTAGCTATAGTGATTAGGATTGATAGTTGTGTTAAAACTTTATTGCCAATTATGTTTATCATAACTATATTACTTTTATGTATTATGAATACTTAATATCCAACATAATATAATAATATTTTGAAGTTTAAATTATATAATTTTAGTAGATACCTACTTACAAAAAGTACAAATAGTACCCATTTATAAATACACAATATGGTACTCTATACTATTATAGTAGCCTATATTTACTAAGTATATGAACTATAGTATAATATATACAGACGTATAGTGTTTATTTATTGTAGATACCTATACAACATAGAATATAAAAATACATATAACATAGAATATATAATATAATTAATAAAATTATTAACTTAACTTAACTTTGAATGAAAAATCATTAACTAGAGAATAATTATTCACCGATATCGTAATTACATAATATGATAAGTTTATAATTTATAAAATAACTTGTTAAGTTAATAGATTCACACTAAATTAACTTTTTAACACATTAACTAATTGATACCCATCCTTGATAATACATTTCTAAATATTATTCTATCTACCTATATTATCAACATATTATATTTTAAAATCATTGAAATTAAAAAATAACAAAAAAAAAAAATGAAGATCATTCATAAAAATTATACCAATTTTGATAACATTTTAGTGGGGAAGGGCTATGATCACTTCCATTATATACCCCAATGAGACCCCATATAGGTATGTCTGTTTTATATTAATATTAGTGTGAATACAAACTTATAGTTATTTTAGCTGCTGAGTTATTTTATAACTTTTTTATTGTCAATAAGAAAATTTTAATTTTTAACCTAATTCAAATTTATTTTTTAACTTACATAACATAACGAGTTAAAAAAAATCGTTACTGGCCCAGATTTGTATATATAATATATATTGCTATTATATTATTAATTATATATACACATAATGAGTAGCTGTATTGTATTTATAATAACCCGTACCAGTCCATCGATCAATTTATATACATATATAAAATATTTATATTTAATCATTTATTAATTAGAGAATTTAAATTCGACTAAAAATGTAATTAAATTTGTTTAGCTAGAACTCTTTTAAAACGCGAGTGTATGGCATTATCTCAATCATGTCAAATCCTTGTATGAGATCTGTGCAATTGAATAATTGTACGATTTGGTTCATTTTACTGAAATAATTAGTTTCAACAAAATAAAATAATATAATAATAATACACAATAAAAAATTTTTTCGTTCTAAATAGATGCATAGTTACTACAACGAATATAAATATGTATTAAGTTATAAATATTTTGTTGCTGGTAATCTAGCTAATACAGAACTAAAAATAGGTAAGAAATTTTTCTCAAATAATTTATATTTGATTAAATATACAATTATTATTATTATATGCCTTATTATTTTTTACGTGTTCATAGTAGTTACATATAAAAGTAAAAAAAAAACAAAAAAACAAAAAAAAAATCCGTTTAGTGGCTGGGGTTAAAAATACAGATTAATAATTATACAAGTTTTTTTTAACATAATATTATAAAAAAAAACATATTAAATATAATATATTTTATGAACGTTAATTCAATATAAATTAATTATTCATGGAATATACATACAAATAACACTATTTTTGAATATTTAATTTAATATATACAAATTGTGTTTACAGATACCTGTTTGAGTAAGTAAATTATAATGTTACAATTTTAATTAATTAATTTATTTATTTATCGTAATTAACGCCAATCAGCAATTATAAAAATCACATAGTATATATATATAAAGATTACAAAACAAAAATTAAATGTGATGAAATAGTTATTTACACATAAAAATACATATTTATAAAGAAAAATAAGACTTAGAACCAAATAACGGTAGTAAAAATGATCTAAAAGGTTTACTTCACGTAACATTCTATGAATGGGCTGATTGTGACCGTAAATAGTTTTATGAGTTAGCACGGTGGATAGCTGATGATTTATGTCGCCGTGAGAAGGAACACGGAAAGAAATTAAGGGAAAGAGATTAGGAGCATCTATGAAACTATTTAGAAGAGAGAAAATGAAGTTGGAATCGGCATCAAGGCACCTGGTGGAAAGACTAGGAATTTTTAAAGTGTTATGAATAAGGGAATAATCGTGATGAGGATGATTTATCTTGAGGATGAAAGAAGCATATGATAAAAATTTGTTTTGGACCCGCTCTAGGTTTAACTGATTTTTAGCATGATAAGGATGCCAAATAACTCCACCGTACTCTAAATGGATCGAACTAGGGAAAAATACAGGGTGCGAAGGCAAAAGTTTTTGTATTACGTTTGATGAAAACCAATACTTTAAGAGCTTTACCAACGGTAATGTTGATGTTGCAACGCGTCTCCTATTCGGCGTAGGGACGACTCAGTGAAACTGTATCGTTACAATGTGATGGTCGAAATTAAGGGAAGGAGTGAAATGGATTCCGAGATCTTTAATGAAGGTCGTTTGTTGAAGCAAAGTATCGTTTAAAAGGTAGTCATAAAGAAGAGGGGAACGACTCCTGGTAAAAGACATAACGCTGCATTTATCGACGTTGAGAGTTAGTCCAAGGTATTTAACCCATTTGCCAAAGATATTGAGCTCAGAGTGAAGGACTAGACAATCAGCTGGGGATGAATCTCGCGTAAAGATCTTAATGCTGTCGGCAAATACTAACTATTTTCCAATTGAGTTGATAAAAAGGATGAAGAGGAGAGGACTTAAGTGACTTCCTTGCGGAACATTAGAAGTAACCACACAGGAGTCAGAAACTGAATCATTAATTCTAACATGTTGAGTTCTGGAGGTAATATAGGAAATTATCCAAGATAGTAGGGGGTTACCAATGCTAAGAGCATTAAGCTCCGTCAGAAAAAGGCCATGAACAACAGTGTCGAACGCTTTATCTAAAGTCAGTAAATATTACGTCAACTTGCTTCTTAACATCAAATCTGTCTAGTATGTAAGATGCGAATATAATACTACTCGTAATAGTAGATTTACCGGGTCGAAATCCGTATTGTTGATCAATGATAACATGATTGAGACTTATCTTTATATTGGTACGGGCTATAAGTAATATTAATTATTTTAGAGTATAGCTCAAAAATAATTAGATACTAACATAGTTACTCAAAATTATTATTAACAGGAGAGTTAAAAATGGATAACTTTTCTATTGAAATAGGACATTGTAAGTACATTTTTTAACTATATAATATTTTTTAATTTAAATTTAATTATGGTATAAATAAGTTAATAGTGCTATGAAATATTTAATATCAATATTTTATTATTAATATAATAATCAAAATTGGATTATATCCAACGTGAAGTTTCACAACAATTTAGAAGATATTTTAGATTTGAATAAACATTATGACACTTATGATTATACACGTTATTTAATATTTTGTATATTCAAAATTGGAAGCAAATATATGATCTACCAAAAAAAAATTAATTGGTCAGTAGGATAGTTGGTAAAATTTTCAATAAATTATGATTTTTTAGTAGTCATTGTAAATTAAGAGTTCAAGTACATAGAACGTAAAATGTAAAATAAATGATCTAAATAAATTGGATTGCGCCATATTATATATACTAAAGAAGTATACAAATAGAATATGATTGAAAATGTTATTAAAAAAATGATAATTGATTTATATTTTTGTTTCTCCAAGTTTTATTTAGTTATAATTCCAAATGTAAATGTTATCAAATTCTGATTGTGTTAACATATTTAGCATGAAAAAAAACTAATTGATAAGAGGAAAAATTGAAATAAGTTCGTTTTTCATAAGTTTGTTGTAAAATTAACGATTTCTTGAAAAATCAAGTTTATATAACTTTAAAAAATTTCTGGTTAATTTTTGGTAATATTCTTTTTTTTAATGATTTTATTTTAATTAATTTTTTCAATGTAAACAATATATTATTATATATATTATTTTTATTTATAAATTACGAGTTTGAAGTATAAAAGTATAGTAAAATATAAATTGATATGGAATGAATTAAATTGTTTAAAACATACCCTGTGATTATCTTATATGGTATCAATGCATTATATCTTATATCACTACGGAAATCTTTCATAAATATATAGCGTGGTGAGGAATCTTTTGATTTCATAAGTTTTTTGAAATTTTTTTATATTTTTCGGGTAAAAGAAGTAATTTTAGGGTTTTGGAATAAAATTTTTAAAAAAAATCTATAAAATGATGAATGTATTCTAGTTGGTTCTTCAAAATTATTTTTAACTTTGGTTTTTTTGGTTTCTTTACTCGTTTACTATCTATTATACGGCGAAACATCTAATATTATAAAGAATTTAATAAATGCAGGGAAATTATAATATAATAAATAAATAGTTGTTATGATAACTGATTTATTTATATTTTGAATTGGCTATTTAAAGGATAAATGTTGTTGAAAAGATATATATATATATATATATATATATAATATACTTCAACATTAATTATATCGAATCTATATTAGAATCGTTTATAGAATACAATGAATAATTCATTGTATTCCAATATAAAAATATATTACATGAGATTACGTTATCTATTAAATACTGCTATCTTTAAAGTTTATTTTTCTTGAGTACTAGTGTGTCCATCATTATTAATTTTATTTGCGTTTGTTGGCACCGAGCACTTTCCCGAAGGCAGTTTACACGGGTCGCACGCACACGGGAGATTTGGATGAGTAAGTTTATAAAATAGGACCCAAGATTTATCGTAATCACGTTACTATTATTATTGAAGTTAAAAAAGTTATATATATATATAAAAAGTGCGGGACAAAAGAGTTATGAATATAAACAGACAACGGGGAGGGGAGGTACAAAGTTATCACCGCAATGGAGCGGCTGGTGTTCACCAGGTCTGCCGATGAGCTGGTGAGCTTGTGAGTTGCTGAGCTACTGATCTACTCAGTGGAAATCAAGGAGCTAAGCGACGGCGCAAAATTGAAGAAAAGCCGGACATGGGGGTTCAAACGCGGAGCAGCGACGGACGAATGCACATATGCGAATGCGTGTGAATAAAATTCATGGCAGCTATATTACGCGGCGTATAGGTACGCCCTGCACGGGAACTTATACTAAAATAAAAATGGCGACAATTGCCGTTGGAGCGAGTGGAGCATATAACGACACGGACTGGATATTCTGTCGAGAGCTTTAGAAAACAGAAGATCAACACGGGGTCACGACAGTCGTCATAACGGGATTTTTCGGCAACGGCACGAAACCAGTGCCACCAACGAACTCAGCGATCAGCTGGAATCCAGTGAGCTTCTTGCTCATAATAGAGTGTTAAGAGGGGTTAATTTAAATTAACATCGGGCACGAACAGTGCTTCTTCATTAAATACCGTCAACGACTGAACGTGCTATATATTTGTATTTTGCAGTACAACAGTCTTAAATGTCCACTCTTTTTCTTTGGTTTAGAATAATCGTAAATACATTTCACTTTTCATCACTAACCATTCAAAGGCTGATCAGTACTGATTACCAATCAACTGTTAAATACATCGTTTTCTTGGAGACTTAGACAAGCGGACACAAACTGTTTTTTACTTTCTCACACCATACACTTTTGTGTAACTTTGTATCCATTCTTTATAAAATAGTAACTTTGTTAATCGCGTTCGTTGTTTACTGCATAAAGGCCACGTCATTTCCAAATTCTGTCTCCCAAGTGACTATGCGTTCTTCGTCTTCCTTGACTTTGAAATCCACCAAAACAATTACCTCTTCATCTAGTCTAGTGACTTTAGACGTTTTTAATAAAACTATAACTGAGCTCCGGAAAACTTAAAATGAAACTCTGGCTCAGTGTAAACTATTATGCGAATCTCAAAATGCCAAGTTTTCTGAACTTAGAGAAAGCATGAATCTTTTGTCCTCTCAGGTTTTGAACTTAAAATCTTAGAATGACAAACTCCAAAAAAACATCACTAATCTCAACAAGCGTGTCCAAGTCCTTGAATCTACTAACACTCGTCACCTTACTTTTTCGGCTGACACTATTTCAAGTATTCTTCAAGAAATCTCTGGTAATGAACAATGCTCTCGGAATATAATTATTCTTGGTATTCCAGAATCTTCTCATTTTATTTTAGAAGGTAGAATGTCTAATGACGCTTCGAAAATTGTTGTGGCAATCCAACTTTACTTTCTTGAGTTACCCTCTGGTCTCAAATCAATTAGGCTAGGTAAACCCAATGATAGAGGTTTTCGGCCACTAATGGTATTCCTCTCTTCTAAAGAAATAGCCCATAAACTTATCCCTGACTTCAATATCAATGTTAGAGGTCTTTTTCCGACAGCAAGTTTATCTATTTTATGTACTCCACTTTTATAATTTTCTTTTGAATTGCCGCTTGGCGTTAAATAAATTAATAAAACAAAAATAATACAGTATCTTGTCCAAGGACTGAGGGGACTTTTATTTATTGAGTATAGAATTAAATTACGTAAATGGGGACATAATATGTTTTATTTAATCATGACCAATGAATTAATTTATACGTTTCCTGATGTCTACATTCATACACCAGCATTTTTCTTTGATGTGTATATACGTCCATGGCAGCGTAAGGTTAAAAAAATATGACATTTTCTATTACATAGTGTTCAATTTTTGTACTACACAAAAAATCTATGATTACAATTGATGATCATAAAACGAAATATTTTGTTTAAAAAAAATTGTTATTTAATAATTTTATATAACCTACTTATTAATTTTTAGATGAAGAGAATGTCCAATATGCAGAAAATCCTATAGGTAATTTATTTTTAAGGAATTGATCCTAAATATTTTATTGTTTTATATACAATATATATAATTTATCCATCATTATAATTAAAATGGAATCATAATAATAGTAATATTTTAAGATTGGTGAAATTAGTAGAATTTCTCCAGATAATGGCATATAATATCATAGAAGAAAGTATATATATAAATCTAACTGAAAATGAAGATATTATCATTCAAATATATACTGAAGTACAGCCTGCTAGTAAAGACACGGAATTTCAATGAGTAAATAAAATTAATTACTTAGATGTAAAAATAAATGCGCTATGTTAATCTTACATAGTCACACGGAAATTCAAATGAGAATAAAAGCGAATAACAAACGATTCGTAGACTTAAAAACAGTCTTTAAACAGTAAGAACTAAATTGACATTATATAAAATTATGATTGGGCCCATTGCCCTATAATCGTGTGAAACCTGCGCCTTGACAGAAATGGCCAAAAACAATCTAGAAATATATGAACATCATTGCAGCAATGAAATGATGGAAAATAAACTGGACCGGTCATTAAAAGGGGGAACATGAACATCTGATCAGGATGTGACTAAATGGACATTGGAGAATAAATGTCACTAAGATCTCTAAAACAGAGATGGATGGATACAGTTTAAAAAAATATTAATTTGCTAGAAGTCAATAATAATGAAGAGATGACTGTATGTAACAAATCATAATTGATATATCGTATATATATTAATTTGCATAACGTTTAATAATGGAAATTCAGTATATGTAAGAGCAGAAACAATACTATACAATAAAATTTACATTTAGCAAAAATAATATAATTTAAAGAATAATTAAACATTTTATAAACTTATCTCTATAAATCATAGTTATGTAGTAGAATGAACAATAATAATTATAATTTACTCACTCTAAAATATTTGTTGACGTGTTGGCAAAATCATTCTTATTTCCATAATATATTATTTATGGGTACTCCTATAGAATATATTCAATAGTTTGACGGTCGCAGTTCAGATTTTCTCAATCACTGTTCTCCAGGGATGTTTCATTGAATTGATTTGGGTTGTTATGAAAGATTTTGTATAAGAATAAAAAATTGGATGAGGATAAATCTATATGATTCTCAAAGATCATATATTTATAACGGTTATTAGTCCTCTTTACATGCATGCCATTAATACTGTTGGAGCAGATAAATTCTAATATAGGCATTCAATGTATATAGTATGTCTTTTGTTAAACTTAAATAATTAGGTCAGTATTTATGTACTATAATCACTCATAATTCTTAAAAATTCCAAATGAACATTAAATTTTTTCTAAAGATGCCACTGAACCTGTAAGAAACTTTTAAAAGACAAAAATAATTTCTAATATTTCCGGTAGTTCAATTTAAATGTTATAATATATTCGAATTTACTCTTTTACTGAAGGCTTAATCTGATGTTCTTCTTGAAAGCTCAATAATTTAATAAGAAATTGAGTACAGATTTAAGTACGTATTTTAGTGAGAAACACGTTTTTCATACAGATACTTAGAAAAAGCCTTTGATAATGTGAAATGGAAAACGATATTTAATATCTTGAAAAGAGTTGGGGTTACATATAAGGATAGAAGGATAATCAAAAGCTTGTACGAACAAGAAATAGGAGTAGTACGATGTGGAAATAGCCAGGAAGAAGCAAAAATTAGTAAGGGAGTGAGGCAGGGGTGCACACTGTCTCCATCCCTTTTTAACCTATATGTACAAGAAGTGATAAACAAAGT
>JAIPRL010012801.1:0-11526 GCA_025469235.1 Pemphigus obesinymphae | reverse complement strand
TCTCGTTAAATTTGATAATAGGTGTTTAAGCTCTAAATCTAACCAAAATGCCATAATTTCAATTTTGCGTTGTACAATTTTGCTATATTGCCAATTAGATGGACGGAGACAGAAAATGCGGGTATAGTATCCTCTTAAGATTAATATAAAAATATCATAGTATCATAGATAAATATAGAATGGATAGGCCATCATCATTCCTGAGCCCTCCCAAGGATAAGGTATGATGCAATATATTTTTTATTCCATGATAAAATGTATTTTTTTTTATTTATCTAGTTCAAAAATATAATAATTTAAAATTATTTTACTTTAGTAACAATTTTAAATACGAATATCATATTATATCATAGAGTACTCTATGTATTATATTCGTAATATTAATATCGAGATTAATATTTAAGTACATGTAAAAATAATACAATTATTTATTATTATTAACGTATTTACCTATTAAGTATTAATTGAATTGTGGCAACAATAGTCAATAGGTAGCTACTTACTAATAGGTTAAGTACCTACTAATATTTAGGAACATTTACAAATTATAATATAATTTCAAATATCCAATGTAAATTTTTTTATCATATAAAACACGTATTTTTTAAAATAAATAGGTAAAATAATATTATTATTAAATTGTTATCAATTATCAGCACATAGCATATAGTGATAAGTCAAGATGATTACTACTGGTAACTGTGGTATTTATGGGACAAATACCAAAACTTCGTGAACGCTACCCCATGGACAATCATTATAGAGATTCTATATTATCTATGAAAAATATTTATAGATTAAAATAACCTCGAAAATAACATACAATTTCCTGATGAATCCCTAATTACGACTACCTACTTACTCTATATTGAAGAACACAACACAGGTTACTGATAAAGATTATGGAATTATTATAGTTTTTTTTAAGGATCAAATAATTGATCTATACTCGGATCAATATATATATATATATATATATATATCTATTACTACTACTATGACTCAGGTATAAGTTATAAGCTATATTGATATTTGAGATCTTGCGACTGGCATTTCATACCTACAGTTCTCGAACGCGTATATGTAATTGACAATACAGGTATGTATCCATACAATACATAGATAGTGAATCCTATTGTTAAAGAATAAGTAAAAATAATTGTATCTTGTTAGTTGACTTATTATGGCCGCCATCGAATCCCATTTATGTAATGTATTAAATTCAAATTGGTTTTTAATATCCATACAGCATACCGCTATTGACTTTGTAATATCTATTCTCACGAAGGAACAGCAGGTTGCTCGGTGACCAGGCGAAACCAGTTTAATTGTCCTTGGCCTCTAGTATCCCATGCGCGTATAATATATATAAATACATATATATTAAAGGTTTAGGCACGGTATATACTCGTATATAATAATATTTATATAGCATCGGATACAGTATATATATTATAAGAATGAAGTTATTTCGTATTCAATACGTGCAGCTTCGGTTCCACATATAACGCGCGCACACGACCAGTCTGATACACATTAATGAGGACATAATTTTTGGATAAAAAAAAATACCGGTGGTAAACTGAGGGGGGTTTCTATAACTGCATGGGTGGTCCTATCAGATAAATTGTCATCAAACCCTCGGAATGTAGTTTACAACAGGCTTCCTACACTAATGATCTTAAGGATCCACTAATTCCCTGGGTTATCTTTGCAGCAAATAGAGTGGTCTCTACGAACATATCCCTAGTCGGTACTGTCAGCAAGTTTGATTTTATCATTGTATTTAGTTACGTGATTATACCTACGTGTCGGTAGGTAGACAAAAAATCCTATCTGATGAAACAAAATGTATATCCGTCATTGAAAACCTAAAATAATGAGTAATAAAATGAAACTAAATGGGCGTGAATTACAAAAAATACCTATACCTCAATTTAAACAATATTAAGAGAAGTTCATCATCATTAGCTACCGATAAAGTATAAATCTCGGTATAAATCAATATGTATACATTATTTTGATGGAATTTAATATATGGATACAAAATTATAGTTTATCAGTTACCGATTAATTAGAGCTCCAATTTGTTTATGCTTGAGTTTACGCCGATGATTTGAAATTAATTTAAATGGCATTCATTGTAAACTTAGGTAAACTAATTGAAAATGTATACATGCATTTTAGAAATCAAGTACCTAGGAAATTTACACTTTGGAAAGTATGCAGATCTCTAGAAATTATTGACAATACCACAATTGAAGAAAATTGGCAAATATCAATAAATGTTTTCTTTATAAATGCAAAATAAATATTTCATGAGTAAAATAATTGTATATTTATCAGGTTTACGAATTTATAGATTTTTTAAAGAATTCCTCATTGTTCAAGTTTACAAATTAATTAAATAGAAATAAGTTTGAAATTATTAAGGTGTATATTATTAATGAATATACCGAGTATGACTGAATGTTAAATTAACACATAAAATCATGACCTTGGTTTCTTAGAAGTAGCTATATAGATTAGTAATATTGTTGATTAAATAATCAATAATGAACCAATAATCAATGGTAATATTTTTCCAAAATATTCTCATTTTACTTTTTTTTTTATGATCCTACACATACTAATACTAATTACACGTACTATTATTTTATATACACACTACATTATATTATGTTCACTAAGATTTTTATGGATATTTTTTAATGACTGGCCACAAATAATTAACAAATACAATCGGTACCTTACTTATAAATTATCATATAGTATATACCTACCCACTTTACCTTAATTATAATAATAACTCATTTAATACAAACAAACTATACTTACAACAAAATCAATAATAGGTATTAAAAGTATTTAAAATAAAACGGCAGAATTGTCTTATTAAACAATATTATATCAAAACAAATAGTAAAAATAATTCTTGTACTATAAAAATGTTTATAGGTACCCACGAATTATAGACAATTATTTTGATAAGTTCTATAATTGTGCAAAAAAAATTATTACAGGGTATTTTACGACATTTTATAATATATAATTATAGTAAGTAGATACCTAATATACAAGTGAAACAAATTAATTTTTATGAAAATAATATACTAAATATAGCTAGGTACCTACTATAATCCGAGATGTTTAAAATGGCATACATTTTCATTTATTTTTCTAAAAAATCCGTAAATTCAACATCAACGAAGCTACTGTGATTTATAATAAAAGCTTCAAACACTACAATTATGTTAGTAGGTAGATAGATAGGTATATTAAAGCTATAAGACATATGCACTATAATAGCCCAGAGGCTTAATATTATTACTATTATAAAGATATATCTTTGCATGAAGGTGTATAATTTAATACAGTAATGACCAAGTATACCTGCTGATCATAGATTAGTAAATAATACACATATACTTTAAATTAAGGTAGGTATCCAAGTCATACTCATCAACTGTTATAGTGAGAAATATTTCAACATTTGGACACGACACATTTTACCCCTCATTTCACAATGAGTCAGCAAGTTTGAAAATATAAGTTATAAGTATACATTTTGAACATCTTATAATTTTTTTTGTAAATAAATAAGTAATAGCTTTATATTTTAAATTATTATTTATCAATACAAGCAAATTTCAATAACAATTTCAAAAACATCCCCATGTTCCATTTTTATTGACAAATTTACCATCAAATATTCTGATCCAAATAAAACAATGTAACTTTTATAGGTTCTCCAATATACATTTTGTTGCATAGAGGTACTAACCACGATTTATAGATAATACAAAAAATAGATATTACTCTATAGGTGATACATATACTTAATATAATATATTAATATTTATTATTCTCTGATAATACCAGGCGTGCGTCCAAAATATATTTTTCTTGGGGGAAACGATCTTATGACATTAAAATATATAGTGAGCTTGTCATGTTGACTTTATTCTTAATCATATGTTTTTGAGGTAACAAACAAATTATACTAACCAAATTTATATGATAACAATTATTTTTCCGTCGTGATAACTACACTTTAATAGACCACAAAGTAGATTCAATCCACCTTGATAGGCATTAAATAGGGCGATGAGAAACGTAAAGAAATAATATACCACAGTAACCACAAATTACAATAATATAAAAATATAATAATATTTTACTTAAAATACTCTTAATTTATTAATAAATATCTTTAAAAAGAAAACCACCACTACAGTCAGTCCAGTATTTTTATATTACTGTAATAAAATTAAGAAAAGTGTACAATGTATCTCGTTATTATTCATGCTAAATAATAACATTTCTTTCAGATGAAGCAAAATATTTTACAATTTCAAATTCAACTATCTGAAAATACGAAAAGTAAGTGCATTATTAATACTAAAAATCTAAACAAATTCAAAATTTAAATTATATATTCTGAAAAAATATTAACACAAATTATATGAATACAGATAGATCATTCGGCCCGAAAACAATTGATCGACGATTACCATCTTCTGATGATTGCACACCACTTACATCCCAATGTTAACATTGGTAATATTAATTTATAGGCGATAGTCTATACATTGAGATACATTTCGGTCATGATAAGAGCAAATAATATATGAAGTATAAACGTATATAAATACGATAAAAATGCGTTTATAACAACAATAAATCCACAAAGAATGATCATTATCCTTCATCAATAAATCACGAGAAAAGGAAAATATTATAGCTACAAATATTTAGACACATAAAAGTTGACACAACAACATTATTTAACGTAATTTTAAAATAACGAAACAAATTTAAATAAATTTAAAAGATGAACATTGATAATTATCGCTGTAAAAATTTGAGCAATGAATAAAAATGAAAATGGGAAAAGTAAAGAAACTAATGTATTAGGTAATATATGATTATTTATTTTCTAATGAATTGTAATGTTATGTTACCTATTTATTATGTGAATTATATGCATATTAAATGTGAATCAAATAAATCGTATACCTAACGAAAATGCACTTATTCATAGTCAAATAGCTGATCATTTCAGACTATTTCGAGACGCAAGTGTATTATTGATAAGAATTTGGGACGCAAGTAGTGTGCACCGTTTCTGATAGGCTCCACAGTTATCAGTGTAGATATATACACAGATATAAATTATTTTTCTAATATACAATATTATTGAATAAATAATTCATCGTTTTTAATGTCATCATAATAAAACAATACAGATTTCAGTTTTTATCACGAGAATAAAGTTTAAATTTGTGGTATATGTTGTATTATGGTAACAAAATGACCTATATTAACTCACAGTGAAATCCTAACAAAAAAGTTCTCTGATGATATCAGATTTCTCACGTCATACTAGCGCTCTTGTGGCTGATTATTACACTACTATAGGCTTTTATTTCCTGTGATACTATACTAAAAAATAGACAGCGTTGCAGTGACATGAGTTTTTTTGTGGTTTTTGGGAAGAATCTACGAAGGACGTCATATCACACGTCGTTGTGTAATCATTCTATCTAAAGAATATAACAAACAAAATATGACATAATATTAATTCTAGTATAACCCGCGCAGGTTTTTTTTATGACTTTCGAACGTTAGATTTTTAAAATTTCTGGGGTTCGACGATATGGTTTTGTATATATATTTAAATCGACCGCATTCAGTTATTGTTGTATATTTTTCAAGACCGACGGAATCCGCGGAGCAGGTAGACGCTGTACTTTTATGCACACGTTTTCCAATCCCTAGCGTGTGATGTCAGCCAGTGGTCAAGATGAACCGCGTGGATTATATCATAAGTGTATATTAGGTTTTTGAAAGTAATTTCATAGTTTATAATATATAAAAATGATAATACACTATATTCGTCTTATAATCAGGGAAGCACAGAACATTGTGGAAGTTATGTTCTTTGTTAAATACGAGTATACGGTTATTATATTAAGTTGGTCACACTAACTAAACCCCGAGTCATAATATAGAGTAATATACAGGGACTGTTGTATAATATGTCGCTCGTATTCCAAGACTGAAAAGACTTGAAGACTCCAAGTTGTCACGAACAAAGTGTCGGTTTTCACAGTTTCACCATGTTGGGGTGGTGACAAAATATAATATTATGTGAAAATAATATATTTTCTTAACTTGTTTAATTTTGCGCAAATATCACTGCCGTGATAATATTAAAAAATATTCATCCACTTTTCAATTGATTTACGATTCATCATAGTATTGTGTTATATATTTTATTAAAATATCTTAGTTTGTGTGTAAAATAATTTCTTTCATAAATTATAATATTCAAATTTGAAAATGACTAGTTGTTTTCTTTGTAATAGAACGAAAAATACTAAGTCCAAAGCCGAAAATATTTCTTTTCATAAATATTTTACTTAGAAGTACCTGCATAATTAACTACTATGTTTTTATATAGTTATAGGTATATCTATTTTTGTATTTTATTATTATGGATATAATGTACGTCTACCTACCAATAATGTTGGCTGATAGAACAGATACAAAAATAACATTATAATATTATAGTGTCCAAAAATAATTCAATAAAATACAATTGAAAAATACATTTTTGTACAAATAGTACCTTAGATTACTTAGTAACCAATAGTTTAAAAATTTGTTTTGATTTGACTGGGGTTTAAAAATTCAAGGAACTAGAGACGAATTTCTGAACGATTTGGGGCCTAGAACTAAAGAAACAAATTTATATTTTATACCGGTAGGCCATAATTATGTAATTGTTATTATAATAAACGTTATCAATAATTATTATCTATCATAAAATAATTAATCGGTGTATTCCACAACATTAAACCATTTAATCATGATCATACTGTTTTTAAGGGCACTTTGTATGTTACAACTATTTTACAGAACAGCCTCCTCTATATTACTCTATGCTATTTACACAGTTTAAAATATTATATGGTTAACTAGTTTTTAATTATAATTTTGTAGTTTTTTAGTACTCAATACTATAGAAAACACGTGCAACATGATTAAATTGTCTATTCATTATTATTATATAAATTTTTTGATTGAAACCTTAATCAAACACTAAATCTGAGATTAGAAAAAAATTATATTCATTAAAAAATACCTATACCTATTAAGGCACTTGACGGTGTAATTTAAACTTCAACCAGAACAGACCAAATTTAACAAAAACAAGTAGGTATTCATATTCAAAATTTAAATTTTAGGTAGGTAGATAGGTATATCTAATTTGATATACCACTATAACACTATTTAGATACTTCCTACCATGAGAAATTCGATGGGAAATATTAATTAACAAAGAAACCAATAAAAGTAGATTTTTTATTATAACTATAAGTACCTATCTAATTTAATAATATAATCATCGACGTAACTAGAAGTGCTTAGGGAACTTTACCCAGCTCCCAGAATTTATTTAAGTTTCCAAAATTGTGAGAATTAAAATAGGTTATATAAAGTATATTTATAAACAACTTCATTAGTTGTTTTGTCCAATATTAACATTATATAGGTTTTATTTGAATAAATAAATAAAATATTTCCCAAATAGGTACAACAATACAAAAATTCTAGTCTAGGTAGATGATGGTTGATTGCAAAATATATAGATAGATACTTCCCTAGTTAATATTATAAATCATAAAATATTATCAAATATAGATATGATACCTATCTACTCAAGATAATATAATAATATAATTTTGCGGAATCGTGGTGCAGCCGTAAGTAGGTACTTGGTAGGTACCTACACAAATAAAAAATATAGGCACACACTATAGTAACTTAACAATCAACAATCTACTTGTAGGTATTATGATCATATTTCATCTTGGTAGGTTAATCTATTTGAACATTTATAATAATCCAATAACATAATACCTCGCATAATACCTAGATAGGTACCGACCTAGCAAATGTACATACCTAAATGTGTTAATTTATAAATGAAATGGTACCCAATATGACATCTATAGCATCATAATTTCAAAAATAATAGATATCTACTTATAATACTGAACTATTAACTTAAATTTTTAAATATATTTTATCATATAGGTACCTTATTAATATAAACAAAAATTATAATTTATTTAACTTAATTAACTAAATATTTATAACCTACTTAAAATGTAACCATGTAGACTTGACCAGTTAAATGTACTTTCATTTTTTTTTTCAAGAATACTCGAGAGAATACCTATTATCAAACCGATATTCATAGCAATAAATTATTAAAAATTAACAATATGAAATAAAATATAAAAAAGCTACCTACATTGTAAATATTACCTACAGTTAACAAATAATAGGTTTAGGTAAGATAACATATTATATAGGTATAACAATAATCTATAAAATCTAATAAAATTATATTAAATACCTACCTAGTCACAATAAAGTATCTAGAGACTAGATCATAACAATAAAGTTAATTAAATACCTATACCTATCTAGACATATTTTACTTTTTTATAAATACCTTATCAAGTATCAAAAATTATCACCAACCTAGGTACTGATATTGTTCAATGTTTGGACACTTCTTATACTAGTACAATTAAATAAGTGAAAATAAACTGTAATGTAATTCATAGCTAGGTAGGATTGTATGAAGGTACTATAATTAACTTGATTAATTAATATTACTATAATAAACATAAATAAATGTGTATATATAAATATATCCAGTATTAAATAATCAAATTTGAACTAGGTAGGAATTTAATTTTTAAATTATAACAAAATATTATATTGTATACCTACCTATATTATTATATTTTTTCATTTTCAATTAAATGTACCTAAGTACTTACCACATCATTTTTACTTATTAGGATATGAAACTATACGAAAACGGCATTACCAATACCTTCCTATTTATATAATTAACTCTTTTGTTTGACAATTGTTTGAATGTCAAAAATAAACAAGTGTTCGGATCTACCAATCAAAAATATTCTGTGATATTATTATCATAATACATAATACTGATAACAACAAAACTATATCCCTCACCGTGGTTTGAGGGACTTAAAAGGGACAAAAAAAAAACATTAAAAACCGTGGGTAGGTAACCAATACAAAATGTATAGGTTTTAACTCCAAGATATATTGTTGATTTTTCTGTAAACTCACTTTGATGATCGTCGGTTACTATAAATCTAAAGATTTGTAGTTATTACAAAAACAAAACAAGACAGAAGCACAAAAAATCGGCAAACACACCGGTATGCGGAAAACAAAAGCGAATGATTATTAGAATATTATGTATATCACACTATAATAAACGAAAGCACTGTCGGTGTATGATCAACACGGTTTTTTTGAATAATTAATAATAATGCGGCTCAGAGCACACGGACCGTAGCGGTTCGGACACGAACAGAAAGCGATAAAACTACAAACGTATCGAACCACGAAGACCGGGTACTGTTGTGTTTGAAAAAGGCGGCTGCTGTTGTTATTGAGGAACGAACGAATAAACAATACGGATCCGCTGTACAAGTGAAACGGACTATATCAGAGCCAAACCGATCCGAAATACTGCGACAGAACGACCGGACGGCATTATTCGCCACGGACTACGCGTCTACACGGCCGTGGTAAACAAACTGACGATTGGCCGCCGTCACCATGGAGGCGCGCGCACACCGTCGTCGTCCGTGGCAGACGTCGTAGCCGGCACCTGCTGGCGGCGACGACGACCCATGCGTACAACCCATGTCCGTAGAACAGTGCGTCATGGAGGAGAAAAATTATTTTCAAAAACCCTCCGGCCCGATCGTCACTCCGCCGACCTTCCAGCAACCGCCACAACGATATCCCCCCCTCCACTGGCCCGTTCGGCACAACGCCCGACCGTCGACATTTGACGTCCTTTTCGTCGTAGCATTTATTTTTATTTTATTTTTTTACTACCGCCCCAATCCCTTTGAGAGCGGTCTTTTTTTACGTATATCTCATCACGGCCGTCGTGCTGCAGTTGAGTTCTTTAGTGGACCCAATTTCGAAATAATAATATAATAAGTACCTACCCCTGTCCACTACCTATAATATAATATCAATATAGTTGTTGTACTTGGGTATAAGTGCACAAACCGTGGGGAAACGACGATAAACGTACTATTATTATAATAAAACGAATAAACTACGAATCGTACAATTTTTTACGATTCCCGTAAATACTCGTATAATATCCACCACCCACCTATGCCAAACTCTAACGATACTATTATATACTTCGGTATACAGCAGTATCAATCGACCGAAAATAATACTTGCAAAAAAAAAAAAAAACTATATCTTTCTAGTCTCTCTCTCTCTCTCTCTCTATATATATATATATATATAGTATGTAGTTACGTACTTCAGTAATACTATATATATATATATATTATATATAGGTAGGTAGTAGGCAAGTATACACGTCCGTTTACACAACGATTTGCTTTATTTTATTATACCTATTCCTTGTGTTTACATTTCTCCAAACTATATAATATAAGTACATATTTTGAAAAACAATCGAACATATAATATTGCAAAAGTCTCGAGAAAACGATAAAGTTCCGTTAAATATATTTTACAATAGGTAGGTAGGGGAAATCTGAGTAGTTCCGTACGGCGGACAATACCGTAGGTATATTGAGATTTTACAACAGCAATTTTGAAAATTACTTAGATTTTCTTCCAAGAACCACCTTCCATTGTTACCAGTATTTACTGGTCTATTTATGTACAAATTCCCGTTCAAATACACGGTATTTTGTATTTTTTTGTGTTATCACTAAAATATTTTCCGTTTTAAAAGTTCTATTTTTTTGTGTTTATGGTTGTCAAATGTTTTTGGAAATCACATCAAAAAGTAAATAAGTAAATCTATATTAATTATAAATTTAATTTAGAAGTCTACCGTAAGTATTTTGTTTTTAACAACTGTTAATTTGAAGTAATATACATTGAGGCGAAGTCGTATACCTTCTACACAAATTTACCGTCGGAAAATTAATAGGTTTATGCGTAGGTAAATTATTTATTTGATATTTTTTTTTTGTTGATGAACAAATACAAAAGACGGTTTGTGTAGGTATATAGAATAACAAAGAAATGTCAATATTTGGATGAATCAAATACCAAATTAAAGTTTCCTCAATAATCCGGTCATGACATAGATTTTTATATTGATTATATTTAATTTAAAAAATAACTTAAGTATAACAACTGCAATTAATTTTCTGGATATTGTTAAAATAAAATTCATATTTTATATTCTAATTTTAAAATAATTATACGATTTTGCCCCAATACATGTATGATATTGCTCCACATCAGTGGCGTAATTAGGGCTAGGTCATGGGGGGGGGATAAACAATTTTTCATAATAATAAAATACATAATTTGTTTTTAAGTAAATATAATAATTTATATTTATTAGTGTTTACAATAAAAGGTCGACTTTTCTTGGTTTCAGAGCCA
>JAIPRL010012799.1:0-11530 GCA_025469235.1 Pemphigus obesinymphae | reverse complement strand
GTCTCACACAAAATATTGGCTCCATTGTTGACCTCCCAGGCATAAACCCAAACTGATTTCTAGTAACAGTTGTCTCACCTCTTACCCTTTTATCTATTATCTTTTCCCAAATCTTCATACTGTGGCTTATAAGTTTTATCCCTCTATAATTTCCACAATCCTGTACATCTCCTTTACCCTTGAATATTTGTACTACACAACTCTTCCTCCAAGTTTTTGGAATTTTTCCTTCTACTAGTATATTATTAAAGAACTTTGTCAGCCATTGTATACCTAAACTTCCTAATACTTTCCATACTTCTACTGATACTCCATTCGGTCCCACCGCTTTCTTATTTTTCATTTTACTCACAGCACTCCACACTTCCTTTTCCCTTATTAAATCTACTATACCCAAATTCCACTCTACCCGATCAATTGCCTCTCTTGGAAATTCTTCATTTAATAATCCCTCAAAATAGTCTTTCCATCTCTTTATCACTTCTATTTATATAAGTACCTAAGTACGAATATAATATTATATTGGTACTCGTGATGACAAGAAAGTGCGCAAGCTTCTTTTTGAAGTGATCCTTTTCCTTTGTTAACACCCTCCTATCCTCATCTTTTATACACCAAACATATATATATATGTTTTATAATATAATATAGATACTATATAAATTATTTCCTATAGATTATAAATAATGTACCTATATTATTACATAAAATTATTATTATAAATATTTAAAAATGAATATATTTCTTAAATCTATAATTAAAAAAAAATGTTCGAGTAATTTTTTCAATAAGTAGGTACCTACCTACAATTTTAACTGTTTTAGGGCCGTAAAAATAATATTTTTTTAGAAAATAATTTAGTCATCAACATCCTATTTCTAATTTTGCTAAATTAAATTTATCCGTATATATTAATACTTTGAAAGAAGTTAAATTTTCTGGTGAATTCAAAAATAGGCAACTATTTGAGTTTGTACTATAATATGTATATAGAACGTCATAAACGGTTTCGAATGAATAATTTCGATTTCCAAAGAAGAATTTAATTAAATTTCTACCTTTTTTTGTTGCGCACGCTGTTCGCAATGTTTTCTGTCAAGATAATATTCTGGCCGTAATCAATAAATTAGATAGGTTGCAGTATACCGTCCCGAAGAGAACTTTTTATTCATTTAATTTATATATACATATTAATAAAAAATAGTTTAAAATTATTTAAATTTCATTTATCGCAATAATTGTTTCAAATAGGAATATGTATATAAGCATATTAAAACTGCTGAACATAAAAATAATATCGTATTATACTGTATATGAATATTAAATTATACATACGTAGTTATTCTTTTTATTTCCTTTTTATTTTCTATTATCCTTTTGATACAATAATATGTTCAAAATATATCTAACTGAAATATATATAACTTACTGAATAAAAAATATTTATTTTTTTTTTTACATTTTCATCATTATAGTACATTATTATTTTAATATAAAATATTATATATATTTTTGATGTATAAAAAGAAACCATAAATATTATTATATTAAAATGCGTTTGCAAAGAAAAAAAGAAATTTTTACTCTGTACATTAATATTTGCAGTTTATGCATATTTATTATTTATAACATGATAGTATACCATAATAATATGTATGATGTAACGTTTAATGTATATATATTTATAAATTATTTGAAAAATGATTCTATTTAAATATGTTAAAAGCTTTGTGCCGAAAGAATCAATGTTCTATTACAGAAAAAAAAAACTTGGCTAATAATTAAATTATTAAATATCTATATTTAATAATATTTTAATTTAATAATTTAATAATTTAATAATATTTAAAATCTTTAATATTTATTCGGTTTCTAGTAAAGAACGTTAAAAAAGTGTTTATATAGTAATCAATAGAATTATCATTCATTTAAATATCTGGATTGATTTTGATTTGAAACCACACTTTGGTTACACTTTTAATTTAAAATGTCGACGATTTTAATTTGTTTAAAAATTAATATCAAACCCAGACAAATTTATTCAGTATAATAATATGGTAAGATCTTTAAAAAGTGAAAAATATATATAATTTAAAATTACATAATTTGTGATCTAACAAACTGTTAGAAATACACAGATCAAATTTAAAATTAACTCAATTGGTTCGTCCAGAAAATCATTAAATTTAATAAATAAAACAAAAATCTACTAGAAATTTGAATATTAAAAAAAAATACACTCGATTAATTACTAAAAAATATGACTATTTATTCTTTTTTAATTGGCTTATGATGGGATTTTTAGATTAAGAGAAATTTTATTTTAAATGTACGGTTTTTTTTTTTTATTAATAAAGTAATAGTATCTATAATATAGTTATAATATTATGTATATTGTAAATTACAAACATAATAAACAGTTTTATAGTATCATTATATATTTTTTAAATACCTATATCTTAAATAATATAAATCTATATATATATATTATGAAAATTAAACTAAATCAAAATTGAACGTGCATTACAGTTTCTATTTGGAAATTGAATTTCTATTTGCTTGTGTTGACAGTGAGTTAAACAATAACGTGAATATTTTAGATTATATATATGAATGTAGCGAGTGGAGCGTTATTGATTTTACAATGATGTGTTATTTTTTCGGTAAACAAATTTTTTTTCTTTTTGGGTGGGGGGGGAGGAGGTAAACATGCTCGAAAAGTTTCATGCAGTACATTTAGAAATTGTTAATTGAATAAGGATTGTATATTAAAAAAAAAAGTCCTTTTCGAAGTTCTCGCAGTAAGTAGTTTAAGTACAACGAGTGGTTTTACTTGTACTGTTTTCTTCTTGCGTATTTTCCAACTATTTATCAACAATTCGCTACCTACCTAAAAATATACTTAAAATTGTTACCTATTTAAACAGTTTTGGAATATATTATGTTAAAACTTTTTAATTTAATTTAAAATTAAAATATATATTGTAATTTATAATGTGGATATAGGATTTGTATATAGGTACGCGTCAACATAATAATATATAAAATTAATTTTTTCGAAAAGTTCAATCTTAAAACCAGTATTATTTTCTCCTGCATTTGAAAAATTTGTTATAACTAATATAACATATTTTTAATTGTGTCACCAACTATTTATTAATGAAGAAAATATAATTTAAAATTTACTGTATTAGGAAAAATAAAATAAATGCTTACATTTGTTAATTTTGGTGAATTTTCTAAATGATAACCATTAACAGTTAATAAAAATAAATTAATTCTCATATCGGAGGGGGTTTAGCTCTTTATCACTTTCACAAATTATACCTATTTAAATATAATCAAAATCTAATATATAATTGATAATATTTAGTCTCATACCTTATACGCTATAACTCAAAACTTAGTGGAATTTTATTTGGTTTGATGAAATATTTGAATTATTCGTAAATTGATGTCAAAATAATTTAAAATCAATTTTAGATTTTTATAATTAGATATTTATTAATAAAAATTATAGATAGGTACTTATTTATGATTTTAGATTTTAGATATATTTATGGATATGGTAAAATAATAATTTACAGAATATATCTTTGGTAAAATTCGTGATTGTGAATATATATTTTTAATTTAATTTAAAGTATAATTATTATACCGGCTTATATAGCCTATAGTATAGTGTGTAGTATACAATATTAAAAAAAAAAATTTTTATTCTAATAAATGTCTACTTTTTTTTTATTATTTCATATTCTGACATATTTTTCTTACCCTTAACCTAAACAAATAATTCGAAATGGTAGGGACTTTCATTAATCCACACCTGCTGCCTACCATCTACTAGTGGTTATAAATAATATTTTACTACAAAATTATGTTTTCGGTATAATATATATACAAATAAATATCAAATAAATTCAATTTTAATTTTAATTTGTAAAGAATCGATTTACAAATTAAAATTGAATTTATTTGATATTTATTTAGAAAAAATTGATTTATCTTTATTTATATCTAGATAATGTTTTTTGTGATTATCTTTATCTTATCGAGATGATTTTTTGACTATCTGATCGCAAAACTGATAATATATAATATATTATTGAGGAATTCTATTCCTCAGTATTTCCCAAACTACAACTAGGAAATGATTTTATTTACATTCAGAAAATTATTTTGCGTCGGAATATCAATAGATGCTAATAATTGGTGTATTGAATTTGATAAGCAATGATAAATAATTTCTGTCGACAAAAGGATTCTGAGAGGAATTTTTCGTAAGATATATGTAACACTATATTATTACCAAAATAATAATAAAAATAAAATAAATATCTTTCACCACTAAGTAGAGCTCCTTTGCTTCACTTAAATCTAAAATTGACTTCTTATTAAAAATAAATCGTCATAAATACTCACAAATTGATGAAGTAAATGATGAGGTAAATTAGTAAGTAAAATAATAACCAGCTAGGTGTATGTAATATGTATAGTAAATATCTACAAGTCTAGTATATTTTATTTTATTATTATTAGTATTTTGCACATCGAATATATTATATGAATGGGAACATGTGTTGCAATATAATATAACTCACAGTAATCATAAAAAAAAAGCCTCTGGGTGATTTGTCCAAGTTAGTTATATATTTGTTACGAAATTGTACTTAATTGATCATCTACCCAAGATGGAAACATGTTTAACCGTTTCACTTCTTGTGTATTGAAATTTCTCTTGGTATTGCATTCCTAGTAAAATAAGACCACCATAAAAATATAAAAGTGCACTTTTACAAAAAAAAAAAAACTTAAATGAATTGCCTAAAAACGAAATTATGTAATACAAGAGTTTGCACTTTGTAATAATGAAAATATAAACGTATAGTATCAATATAGGGATTATATTAATATTGGAATTAGATAACAAAAAAGTTATCTAGATATAATGTGTTTTATTACTTTTATTTAAGTGGAATCATTCAAGTATTGGTATAGGTACTTGTTATATTTTTAACTTACAAGTTACAATATAGGCATATTATAAAATGGTTTGATAGTCTGTTTATATATTTGTCTTTAGTCAAGATAGTCATATACTTAGGTATCTTTATTTTTTTTAATATATACACAAAATAACCATTATTGTTATTCCCAGTGTCTATACGTATTTATCAATTAATAAAAATATTGAATTTTACTATTATTCCATAAACAATTTGTTTGTCATAATATACATATGTATAAAAATGTATATAATATATATTAATATTTTCACAATAGAAAAAAATTTCAACTTGTATTTTTAACTTCATATTCGAACAGAATATATATATATATATATATATATATAATATTATAATGGGTTTATTATTTATTAAACATATTTAAAATTAAAATGTGGGGTGTGAGGTACTTACATAAGGGCTAAAAATATTATATTTGCATCCTCTGTCCTTTGACTCCTATACCTGTATTTCCTATATACACGATTTAAAATGCTTATAAATAATAAATATTTAGTTAAATATTCGATTTTTTATATGAAATTTTCAGAAATATAACCTCCCTCGAAGCGTTAAATAATAAAAATGAATAGATACTAATACCTATCTATAAAGAGCAAAATAATATCATTAGAATATAAAAAAATATTAACTATCTGATAAATAAATACCTAAAACTTTAAATTACTCAAAAATACGTGTAAATATGTTCGGATATATTCTGTAACCCTAAAGTTATTCATAATTATGAATATTTTTTTGCTATTTTTGCCGGATAAAGATACGGTACTTAACACCTACGTTTTCTGAATAAAAATGTATTTTTAAAACACAAGGGAAAAGGAAATTCAAAATGATTTTACAATAATTCTATGAATCATAATTTAGATAATAAATTTAAAAAAATAGTTCAGGTTTTTTATCAAAAGTTTTTTTAATAAAATAAAAAATTTAATGACTGAAAATCAAATTTTTAGCACTTAGCCCATTTCTGATTTCCAGTTTTCAATTATTAAAAACCCAAATTACAACAAAATAGTTGTTGAAACATTATGGATACGCCGATAAACTGTATTCTTTTTGTGATTTGACTTTATAGTAAATGTATAGTATAACAGTCAAAACTGTTCCAAGTATTAATTATATTAATTAATATAATATAATTATTAATCGTACAGCCAATGATGGGCACTTTCAATTTATCTCTAGGGAAGGTTTTAATGTAACGTAGTTGTAGACATTTTACCCTCTACCACTTATTATATAAGGTTAAAAAATTTTGGTATAAACTATAATGTAGTGCCCTTGTAAACCACATCCATTTTTTATTTTAACTACTTAAATGATTATAAAAAAAATTTCAATTATTAGTGTTTTTAATTTTTTTTAAAAAGTTTAGAAATATTCATATGGTCTAATTTGAATCGATCAGTGTTTAAAAAAAATATTTTATCAATTTTTACCAAAAAAACTAATTTAAAAATTTAAAAAAATTGAAATAATTAAATGAATAATCTATAATGAAATTACAATAATTTTAAATACAGAAAAATCCGACTAATAGTGGATGGAAGCATTTCATTCGTCAGATATTATACTGTTGGTGGATGTATATTGAATATATAAGGAATGATAAATAATTTTTTTCAATAAAACAATTCTGTGCGAAGCTATAGTGTATATACCATGAGTATTATTGTTAGAATTTATGTGGCTAATAAAAAATACAAAGTCAATATTTTACGTCAAGATATTTTATTACAATTTACCATTATGTTCGCTAGTTTTTCCGTATATACTTAAAAAACTACTTAGATAATTGGAAATTTACGTTTTTAAAATATCGATTACAGTACATTTCGTATTAGAAAGATTTCGTTTTTTTTTTTATTTCCTCTACATTTATAAAATATTTCTATTTTAAAAGATAATTTTAGACACATTGTATCTCCATGTGTCCGTTCCTTTGTCTGTTTGTGCGCAATCACTAGTACAAAGTTACGAGTTTGTTGATTTGGTTACCAGGGGCCGTTTTATATTAGATGTAAAATATTATACGTCCGCCTGTCTTTACAATTCGTTGCTATAGTTATAGTATAGTTGTAGTATAGTGTATAGTACCTTATAAATATTTACTATTTTTAACGATTTTGTTAGTTTTAGGTGTTTATACATGAGTATGATATTTTTAAAAAAATCCTTTAAAATTGTTAATGGGGAGTTATATTTTATTGATTAAAATATGTGTAAGCCGGGTCTATTTAAAATAGATAGTTGAATGTGATAGTTGCTGTAGTGAGAACTACTGTCATATGGATTTCATCGTGTGAACTGGGTGATAATGGTTATCACATTATTACAAGAGCGACTAACACGCACTATCGTGATGGTTATTATCACTCGTTACTATATCACCGTGTGGATCTGGGATTAGAAAATTGGAATTTAGTATGCTCGCAGAGTGAGTGGGCTTTCCAAACTTATTTCTGAACTGCGAAAATCTAAAAATAAACTTTTCAAAACGTCTATACATTTTTCACTAAATACCTCTTTACCCCAAATTTTCTACTTAATTCCTTCTGGTCAAAAAGATGATCACCAAAAAATTAAAAATTAAATAAAATAAACATCATTGTAATACTTAAAATCAAAAACTTCCTCACTTCGTTCAGAATTAAAAATAAGTAACGATGAACATTATATTTGTTATCTTGTAATTTCCCCTACATGCTTCATTAATAAAATATTTTCGTCATCAAAGGCAGTTTTTCTTTACATTTAAGGAAAATACTGGAAATATTCAAAAATGACTTCTTCAAAGTAACAATTTGTTATCAGAAAGCTCTATAATCTACTCTTTTTCTTACTTTACATCTTCTATCCACATAAGTTACCTATATAATAATAAAAAAACATGTCATTGCAAAACTTAACAATATATTTCATTTTGAAAATCGAACAAATAATAATTATTTTCAGATGAAAAACTACTTTTGGTTCAAAAATTGAGTTTTTAAGTTTCATTCCCCTGCAAAGATTACTAGATTATATGTATAAACAAAAATAATAGTGGGTAGAAGAAATGCAGGACACAATATCAAAGAAATAATACAGTATAAAAAAATGACAGAAAACCTCAGAGAGAGATGATTAAAAGTATAAAAGTTTATATAAAACAGGAAAAATGGCTAAATTAGGTAGTGAAAGATAATACATTTTATGAGATATTAGGAAGTAAAGTAAAGAAAAAAGAAATGTACAAGCTGGTCAAGGGAAGACACTAAGGGATTTAAAAAATGTTTACATTTATACATATATACGTACGTATACATATAGATTTCCACCCACATAAATATCATAATAATATTAATATCAAGCATGGGTCGTAAATATTATAGGTTTTTTTTTTTTTATAAAAAATATTCGAGTATTATTAATATTAGTTGTATTAAATCGGAATTACAAATACGTTTAACAGCTGTAAGTATGTTATACGTACGGAACAGACAAATTAAAAGCAAAGAAAACGAATGAATAACGTGTAATATTTTGACAACCACTTCCCACTCGTCAATTTCAATTCAATTACATTTCGATATCATTTCAAATTTACTACGTAATATTTTAAACGAATATTACATTATGTACAAAACTGTATATGTTTGCGACAACGCCCGCCGAATCGCGCCAACGCCATTATTAAAAATTATTACAAAAATCAAATTGTGATAGTAGGCATATCGAAAAACATACAGCTGTTTGTAAGTTTTTATATAAGTAAATTTTATATATTTTTATATAATTATAATTTTGTATATTTTTAATGTAATTTTCAATAAATATTTTGTGAAATAATAAACCGTATTTTTCTTCCATGAACTCGGTCGGTAAAGCTTCCCTGGGTGTTTTCCGAACATAATTTTATATTGTATTCATGAGCTCCCTTTATTTTAGGATATTTGTTCTTTTTTGTACATTTCATGTTTCTATCCAACCATCCTTCTAAAAAAAAAAACAATCAATAAACGAACAAAATATCTGAAATATGAACGATATATTTCATTATGATGTTGTGGGCTTAGAATAAAAGAATTCTAACAGCCAATTTTGAAAAAATAGCTTTTTTGAAGATTTCATTTCATTAAATTTTTAGAAATTTTTTGGTTTGACAAACTTTTTAATATCAATTGACTCTAATGTATACAATAGAGGTGGTAGAGTTCTCGCTGCTATTCGAAACGATGTTCCCGCCCAAGTTCTCCTTTTTCCTGTTCCCGGTGTTAAGCATACTTTTATTAAATTTTCTTATAATAATTTAAAATTATTATTTGTGGTGTCTATTTTCCGCCCAATTCACCTCCTTTGTTATATGAAACATTTACTTCCCATTTAGAAAATATTGTTACGTATAATAAAGATTATATCTTTATTGTTTGTGAAGACTTCGATCTACCCGGTATCGTGTGGTCTAACGACCATAGAGGTCTTGTCTATTCGTCAATGTCAGGTGTCCGTGTCCTGAGTGTCTTGCATTTCTTAATTTTTTTCAACTTAATCAAGTACTAATTACGATGCTTTACATCAATGTATTTTAAATTATGTTCCCGGGTTGCTTACAAAAAATCTAATTTCCCTGTTTGGTTTTCTAAAATTTAAAGGATATTACTATTAGCAAAAAAAAAAAACACATGCTTTATATAGAACCTCTAATAAATCACAAGATTATTAAATATTTTCATGGTTGCGTGCATAGTTTAAATACGAATCTAAGTTGTGTTCCTTCCCTGTGGCCGTTTATCTCGATAGTGCTATTAGTAGTAATAGGCGTAATATGTTTGAACTATTTTCCAAATACATTAGTTCTGTCTTCACAAGCACCATCTTCTAATTTGGATAGTTTCAAAATCTAAGGGTCTCTTTTTGATTTACCATCTTCCTGTCTTATTGATATAGATTATGTTGAGTTAGGTTTAGGTAAGTTGAATCATGTTAAATCATTTGGCCCTGACAGTTTCTCTGATTTTTTTCTTCATAAAATTAAATCTTCTTTGTGTTACCCTTTATGTTTTCTTTGTAATAAATCTCTACTTGAATGGGTCTTTCCCTGAAAAATCTGAAATCTGAAATGTGGAAAGTTTCCTCGGTTAAATCTGGTGACGCATCTGATGTTACTAACTATAGGCTTATCTCTATTATTAGCCATTTGGCCAAGCTTTTTGAATCAATTGTTCTTAATTCCATTCAAAGATCAGTTACCTAGTGGTATTCTCATAGATGAGCAACATGGGTTCCGCCCGGGTCGTTCTACCACGACATGCAATTTGACATTTATCAATTATGTTTTCGATACTCTTAGTAGTCATTCAAGAGTTGACGTGATTTACACTGACTTCACAAAAGCTTTTTATCGTGTGAATCATCATGCTCTTGTGAAGATTTTACATTCATTAGGTTTTGGTGAACCACTTATTTCTTGGTTTCATTCCTACTTACTTAATAGAAAGAAAATTATTCGAATTAACAGTGTATGTTCTGGATCAGTGGATATTACTTCCGGGGTTCCCTAAGGTGGTTATTTATCCCCAATGTTATTTTTCTTATTTGTCCATGCTATCAAAAATGTTTTACGTTACTGTCGTTTTCTAATTTTTGCTGATGACATTAAGTTATTTCTTCATATTAATTCTATTCAGAACTGTCAGCTCCTTCAAGATGATTTTAATTCTATGGTCAATTGGGCTAGCAGTCTTGGCTTTGATTAAAACATTAATAAGTGCCATGTTATGTCTTTCATCCGATCATGTAATCCCTTAGCTTTTACGTACTCAATAGATTGTGTGGTTCTAAACTCTTCTCTTGATAATGTGGTGGATTTCGGAATCACGTTTGACCGAACATTAAGTTTTCAGCCTCGTATCTAGAACGTTAAGTATAGAGCTCTGAAACTACTTGATTTTGTCAATAGAATTTCTACTGAGTTTAAACTATCGGTCTTTCTTAAGTCCCTCTACTGTTCTTTTGTTAGATCTCTTTTAGAATATGGCATTTTATTTGGGACCCAAACTCGTCTTATAGTAGCTATACGGTCGTACGGGTACAACATCAATTTCTAAAGTTGGTTTGCTGTTTTTATATTTCATTTTAACTGTCCATCTCACGATTATACTGAGGTACTTAGGCACCTTAACTTATCTACTTTAGCTGACAGAGTTGAACTAAATTTATCTTTCTTAAATTAACTTATTGTTGGTTGTATTGATGCTCCTTCATTACTTTCATGTCTCAGCATTCGAGTTACTGGTTTTAACTCCCGTTCAGTTTTTCTTTTCGTATTCCTATGTTCAACTAACTATATTCGAAGCAGTCCATTGTTTCGCATGATGAAATTAGTGAATGAGAACCACGGACTAAGATACTATGGACTGGTATCGAAAGATATATTAGCGGAACCAAAATGTTTCTTAATGGCGGGCGTAAAAAATCTAGCAAAACTGTTGCCATCTATGAGCAAAAGTTACATTACT
>JAIPRL010012798.1:0-11530 GCA_025469235.1 Pemphigus obesinymphae | reverse complement strand
AATGTTATCTTTTTATTGTTTAAATGTTTAGATCAGTTTATTGCAATTCATACGATACACGTGATTTGTGGCTACCTATATATAGGTGATTTGAATGGTTCGACTTTAGACATTATGATCGGTATACTAAATAATATAATGAACTCGCCGCTTGTACCTACTTAAATTATAATTATATAATGATGATTTACGTATTTGCGCCGGCTTGATAATCGATATTTTTTATATTTCCATTTTCGAAAACGTTAATTACAAAAATATTGGACAATTAAAATTTTTAAATTTGCCGACTTGAGATTGAGTTATAGTTTAGACTGGGGCAAATGTATGAGTTGCCACCCCCCAAATGACGCCACTGTCTAAGACTATACCACCTATTATTATT
Organism: Pemphigus obesinymphae; assembly: GCA_025469235.1. Taxonomy (NCBI): domain Eukaryota; kingdom Metazoa; phylum Arthropoda; class Insecta; order Hemiptera; family Aphididae; genus Pemphigus; species Pemphigus obesinymphae. Next base: position 11,145 of record JAIPRL010012798.1, on the reverse strand, counting down.
TTACCTATCCGACTATTCTACCTATGACTATACTACTTATGACTATGCTACTTATGACTATACTATTTATAACTATACTACCTATGACTATATCACAAGATAAAAATAAATTCAAATTTAATTTAATAATTTTAATTTACTGTTTGTAATAGGTATATGCTATTAATTTAAGAATCATCTTATATATTTAAAACTATATTTATCCTTCTTTTAATAATTATATCAAATCACGTGTTTCCATGTGTCCATGTCACATATTTTCGTATATTAAGTATTTTCAACTTATCTTAGAATATTAAAACTATATATTTCTTAAAAACATTTTTGAGGCCACCCATATTTTTATACAGGAAAAGATGAACACCCAAACCACCTCATAAAAATATAAATTTAAATCAGAAATGTTTACTTTGCATATAGCAACTATGTAGAGTTTTCAATGAAACCAATATCGTTGGGATAACATGTAGAACGAAATTTTCTATATATTGCAAGATGCGTTTTAGTAAGTTATGCTACGTTCACACAGTGATAGTAGCGCATATGAGTAGCTGTCACGATAGTATTCTCCAATAATCATTTACGTATATTTTATAGGTCATGATAGTCACTCTCGCATTATCACATTTTCATGATAGTTTGATAGTGCCTATCACGCTTTATATATTTTACGTAAATGATTTTGGGAGAAAATACTATCGTGATAGCTATTCTTATGCGTTACTTTCACCGTGTGAACGTGGCTTTAATATAATAGTTTGTTAAAATATATGACTGTATTTCAATATGCAGCCACTGTGAACTTTGTAAGTCTCCAGTAATATTTTTACAGAATATCTATATACATTAAATCATCTTTAAGTGGAAATACAATATTTAGCCTTTACTTACACATTTATAGTGTACTTATAAGAGCCTATTTGCGTCACCCGGTAATCTTTCGGTGTTTCTCACCGATAAAACGGTATTGACCCTCGGGTTAGTGGCATCCGGACGAGATTGCCGGTGGCCCGTAGACTCCGTACTAACCCCGAACGGACACCTTAACACCAAGGAACTTCTACCTAGCCAAGCTTGGCTTTAAAGCACATACTAACTCCTACTACGAATGCGGATGCGACAACCTCATAAGAAACGTACAAGCCTGAGCAAATTCTAGCCGAGCATGGATGCACTCCCAAAGCTACTCGAGAAAATTGGTGAGTACACATGCTCGGCTTGATTGAATATGCTCAAATATATAAGCTCCTTTAGAAATACACTATAAATGCATAACTAAAGACTAAATATCGTATTTCGACTAGATATTCTGTAATTAATACAATTTACTGGAGACCGTAAATTCCACGTAGGCCACATATTGTAGTATAGCCATATTTAACACACAATTATATTATTAACTTACTAAAAGGAACCTTATAAATGTATAGAAAACTTCGTTCTTAATGCTATCCCGCTGAAATTGGTATCATCGAAGAACTCACACCTAGTCGCGATGCAACGCACGCTTTTCTGATATAAATTTATATTTTTAGTGTTTGTTCAAGTTTTCGTGTGTAAAAGTATGGGTTTTTGCTCAAAAATGTTTTTTTTTTTTAGAAATATATAGTTTTAATATAATATGTAATATAAATGATAAGTTGTAAGTACTTATTAAACCAAAATTAGTGTTATGACCTATGAAAACACTTTGTGTGACTCTTTTCGATATAATTATTAAAATAAATATAGTTTTTAATACATAAGATAATGTAAAGAGTATAATATAGAGAATGTGTAATGGTAACACAAATATTTACTGTTTAATTAAATTAAATTTGAACTCCTTGTATACTAACTAACTAACTAACTACTACTAAATTTATACAATCAATATACTGAAAGAAACTTCGACTAACCATTAACCCATTTGATGACACTATTGATTATTTCCATGGCACGCAGAAAAAAATCGGTGAAATCGGTAGATACATTTGTCTTCATTGCGAATTGTCATTTCCTCACCATTCGTCAGCAACATTATCATTCTTCCATAACCTGATGTACAAAATAAATTTTATTAAGACCAATCGGCAATTTTGTAAGTAGATATACATAATATAAATTATTACAGTATTATAATTAGATAGAAACAACTTATATACGATTAATATACATTACACATAAAATTAATTTGCAACTAAAAATAATCAAGAAAGAAAATATAAGGGTTCTTTATTTATTGAACGAAGCATTCGGTGTAAAGGATTTCTAAGGCGAGAATGAAGTAGAATGTCAAGAAATAAAGAAATTGCGGCATAAGAGAGGAATCTATTTTGTATACGTTTTAATCTTAACTAATCATTGGCCATATACGGATTTTAAATAACTGTGCTATACTCCAATATAGACCAATATAAATTTAAACAATTTCATATCATAATTTTGAACAAAATAATTTATATTGACTAAATAATATTTTAATATATTTACAGGACTTAAAAGGGCTGTTAGCTGATAAACTTACCTACCACCTAATATCTTTTTACACACTTTCACTAAAGTAACAATTATAGAATTAGCTGAAAACTAATAATTATGTTAACAATACGGTTTAACCTAATTTTAGACGTTTTTCACCATTTAAAAAAAAAAAATCATACAATCCATGAATTAAAGATAGAATTTTTTAATTAATCACTAGTTTTTATAACATTTATAGGTATCTAATATTAGTAAATCTCGATTTTTAACAAAAAGTAATAATAAGATAATTTATAAATAGGTACAGAAAATTTAGTAATATTTAGTTAAATTCAGTGTATAAATTATATAGCAAATTATATGTATTATTATCTCTGGAAATATATTTATATTTTAGAATTACCACAGATCATTTAAAATATCGACGGATTTCCAATAGACACTTATTTTCTCTACTAGCATATCATAGAGGTTGTAATATTAAATAATTTTTGTAAAATGTATAGATATTCATATTTTACTGCGTTCTATAATTCTATAATTCTATGAGTGTGGTCAGTTTTGTATATTATTATGTCAATATATAATATAAAAATTTTAATCTGCAGTTCGTACGTTTTAAATGTTATTTTTCGTACAGAATGTACCACTATTTATGCAATTATTGTATACAAACCACTTTTATATACCGCAAAATAACATTTAACTATGATAACTACTTTCAGAGAAATTATAGTTAATTCAAATATAAAAATGAAATTGTCATATGGTTTAATTATTTGATTTCCCGATTAGTATAATTATAAGTTATTTCTATACTTTGGTAGAAGAAAGCATAACTCATGTTTAATATTTGGATGTGCTCAACAATAATGTAGACAGGTATAACTAATATTTGTTATTTTAAAAAAATTATAAATGAAGGAATATTGAATATGACGTATTAGGAAAATATATAAAATGAAATTTAGTGCACGGATATTATTTTAGATATTTTAGTAAAATACGAAAAAACCAATTTTTTTTATTCACCTGTAGGTATTATTTACTAAAGTACATTTGAAAACTTGTGAATTATACTACAAATTATTATTATAAACCAAAAACACAAAATGAATTAGTTAACTTTTAAGTTTTAACTGCGTATACCAATGTATTTTAAAAACTATATTATCATCTTCAGCGCAAACCAATAACTTTAACATTAGTACTTAAAAATGTATAATTTTCATTGTCTGGTTTTATAATAATTTATAGGTTTTATTTTTTTAATTATATTAGTTCATGGGTAATATTAGATACTATACAAGATTTCTTTGTTTACAAAAATGTAGATTGAAATTGGATTTCCCTAAAAACTTGTTTAATGTAAAATTGACTCTATTTACGTTTTTTTTAAATTTATTTCAACATTCCTCCCTATGCTCCTCATTAATACTTTTTTCTATAAACATATAGAAACCATGGCTGTTTTACATGGGAATCCCGTGCCCATGCCGAACCGTCAAAATTTAGTAAAAATAAAATCGCATTACATTATTTTATTATAATAAAAATTCATCTTTTTCGATATTCACATCTTTATATTATGTTAAAATAGAAGAACAATTCTGAACTACCTTAATAGGATGCCACATCAATCATTATGACTAGGTAGTAAAAACATTTCTACGAATAACAAACAAAATGACCTCTTGAGAACGCTATAGTGCTACACCATCAATTTTCAATGGGTTCTATGTAGGCATTTTTTAAGAACTTTTTTGAATAATGAAAATATAACAATTAAAAGATTTTAAAATACATTTTCAAAGCAGTATAAAATTTTTCTAATATTAATACCACTTTTTATTGTTGTGTAATCACGACATTTGTTAAAAAACTACTTGTGGCTTTCTGATCAGAGTTTGATCAAAAGTTATGATAAAAGAAAAAAAATACATTAAGTAAAAGATGAGAACATAGACTAAGACCGAGTATATAGTTATATTTAATAAGTATATTTAAATATCTAAAATTCGAAATTGAAAACTTCAAATTTTCCAATTTTTAAACTTAAAGAAATATATGAAAAAGTTATTTTAACTAAAAAAACTATAGAAATAGTTTTTAATGACCGTTGAAGAAGACCATGTGGGGAGGTGAATAAAAGACCCATTTTTTTTATTTTATAAATACAGTCACACCCTATTCTATGGAGGTGACCGTTACAAGTCATACCGTCCTATGTTCGTCCATAGTTAATATACTCATCTATCCATATTATATTTAAATTTTGAATCTATGATAAGTAGAAGAGAAATTATATATAGAAAGCGAGAACGTGTTTTAATATTGTTAAAACTTATGTATAAGTGATTTTTAAAGAGTTTAAATACTTTTATTCAAATTTGTAGAAAACCATATTTTAGATGCGATATTATAGGGATTTTGAAAAAATATAAATTATCTAAGAAAGAAGTTTCAGCAATTAAAAAATTAAAAAATAGAATAATAAAAATCTTACGAGATCATAAAAATATACAACCAACTATACCACAGATTATTATTCCATTTGTATATAATTTATAATCACAAATTTAATATTTTTACACAAGTTACAATTGAATTTTAAAAAAATAGTAACTTAATAAATTAAAATTTGTGATTAACAATAAAAAAAATATAAAATACCTCTCATTTGCTAGTTGTTACAATACTTATATTTTTGTTTTTAACACTAATATTATTATTAAACAGACAGTAGGTATTATATAATTATATAATTAAATATATTTAAAATATTGGATAAACACAATTAACTAAAAATATAGCTCAACACGAAAATATCAACCGTTTCGACAAAAAACTAAACTGTCACATAAGTCAATAAAACGATAATTTACTAAAATTTACCTCGTATCTTCATGTACCCATGTTTCCCATATTTCCCAAAATAATAATATTATATGACATCTAAATATTACAATAATAATGCGAAGATAATAAGAGCCACGAATCACACTATAGTTTTGATAATATAGGTAATCCTATTTATTTATATAAAGTATATATATTTATACATAGATATACATATATACATATATACATATATATATATATATATGTATATATATACATACATATATCTATATACTTATCTAAATAGTAGAATTAGAAAAATTTCCTTAGGTACCTAAAAATTAAAAATCTTATCCAAAAAATTTGATAGCTCTTTGAACAAAAATAACATAATTTAAATAGTTTTGTATATGTTAACTTAAAGTTAACATATTAAATTTAAAAAAAAAAAGTAACTTATTAAGTTAAAACTTAGTTTGAAAAATAGAAACGCGTTAAGTAACTTAATTAAAATTAAGTTCACTTTTTAAGAGGACGCTATATACCCGCATTTTCTGTCTCCGTCTAACTAATTGGCAATAGATCAAAATTATACAAGGCAGAATTGAAATTATAGCGTTTTGGTTAAAATTTAAAGATTAAACACCTGTTATCAAATTTAACGAAAAGAATAATTTCAAATGAACTTCATGGACTTTTTGTAAAATATTTTCTGAAAAAAAAAGTTATGGCATTTTTAGCTTTTGATATTTTTAAATAGCTTTAACTTTTTTTGTCATATTTTACAAAACACCCATAAGTTTTGCTTGAAAAATGTCTCTCTTTAAATTTTGTAATAAGTAGCTGGTGTTTATTTGCTCTAAATTTAACCTAAACGCCAAAATTTCAGTTCTGTGTACCTAGTGTGATTTTGCTACCTATATTATCTGTTAGTTAGACAGAGACAACCAATGCGTGTTTATAGCGTCCTCTTAACTTAATTTTAATTTTTAACTCGTTCATGCCCAGCCTTGCATATTTATATATATATGTAGTTTAGCGATATCCGATATATTAGGTATAATTCTTATATATATATATATATTTCTACCTATACTTGTGGAAACATATTTGGATTGTAGGGGAGATGCTTAAAATTATATTTGAATTAGACATACTTTCAAATTGGAAGCAATTCAGTATTTCGGTTATTCCTTTTTATTAAAATATTTTATTAAACGACTATTTAATCTATAGATTATAGTATAAGTTGTATTGACTTCATTAATTTCATGTTTTAACATGACTGATTAATTGTATGGACTGTAAACTAATTTTATTATGCAGGACGTAACATATGATGTAATTATACATACAGTAATCTGATGATTTTCCTATATTATAATATTAATATTCAAGTAAATACAATTTCATAAAAATCATAAAAAGTAAATAAAATTAGAAATTATTCTTAGACGTAAATTTTAAAACTAAAACAAGTATAATATTATAATGATTTTTTATTTATGCGCAGGTAAGTACTTACATCATACATATCCCATATTATGATAAATGGATCGACATCCCATCTCATCAATAGCTTTTACGGTGTATCCAAATCAATCATTTTTCCTCGTTTCCATATTCCCGGTGCATTGTATATAATTAAAAAATACATTTTTGCACAAATTATACTCATACAATTATTTAAAAATTTTATTTTAGTTTTTGAAACTTTTATTGTGAAAACATAATTAGGAAGGTATTTCACAAGAAAAACTTCCAAAGTCTTTAAAATTTTAATTTATTAAAGTAAAATATATTGTTTTTTCATACGTACTTTGTTCATACACGTAGAATATATGGTAACCGTATTGCTATAAGTGGTATGATCATCTGACTTCTTTTTATGTTGTTTCTATGTAGATACCTATAATTTCATTGAATAAAAAAAAAAAAAATGTATTTATTAAAGCAATTTATAAGTGGGTAATTAAAAATTGATATATCGATCATTAAGTTCAAGACTGCAGCAAAAAAAAAAAATAATAAGCTTTCAGTATAACGAATATAAAACATAAAAAGTACATTTGTTATTCAAAGTTAAACAAGTATACCTTTATGCCATATCCATCGATCAATAATTTAACAATTTTATTTTTATTTAATTACTGTAATGATACAATGAATGATGTAGAATGATTTTAATACAATATTTGTTTGAGTTTTTGCAGTCTTGATCGTTTTATATTTATTTACCTAAACATATTTAAAGTAATAACAAATACATACTCAAACATAATAAAGAACAGTATAATAATAATATTTACATAGAACCAAATTAATCGTTTACCATTAAAAACATCTATGAAATACATAGGTGACTATAGCAAAGAAAAACAACGGCTCAGTGTCTACGGATATTTTTTGATACTCCTATTTTAATAAATATTCTAATATTCATTACTAATGTATATAAACATTTTATTATTACATAAATTATATATATTATATTTTGACAATATGACTTTAACGATAATTATAATGTTTTATTTTAATTTTAATAGTTTATTAGATATGTAGGAATAAAATGCTTAATAGATATCATGATTTTTCATAGGGTTAAAAGCGCGGTCTATAATAAATTTAAACCGGTCATTTTTCGACTTTTTTATAATTTCACACGTCCGCTTTTTCATTAGAAATTTGAACGCCTGCGTCCTGCCCACGAATTAAGATATATTGGATGTGAAACGAAGTGTCTTATCACTATTTTTCTTGAGGCTCGAACCTTCTCACCGTGCGGCTAGATACCTAGTGCTTTAGGGGTATAAAAATGAACTATGAAAATGATAATACTTTAATAATCAGAGTAAATAATAATACGCTATAAATTTAAAAACATGATATTTTACTGATTTATTTTGTTTCAATTTCAAATAAAATAAATACATATATATTTGAATAAAATTAATTTGCAGTCAATTTTGATAATTTTTTTTTAAATTTTATTTGTATTCTTTTGGTTTTTTTTATTGCTTAAGTACGTGTACCTACTGCCTCATCCTCATTGTCAAATAAGACGTGAAAACGTACTCAACTATCTCACTGTTATAGCTATTACATGTAAATGGTATTATATAGTTGTTGTCGATAAAAAGTTCAACTATGTCATCAAAAGCATTTGAACTTTTGGCATGAATTTGAAATGATTCATCAATAAATTTAAACAGAATAAAAAAAAACTACTATCTGGAAGAGTTAAAAATCCTTGAGATTGAAGGTGAACTAATTGTGCTGCATTGAAATCACAGGTATTTCCCTCGATGTTTCTTATTCCAGACGGACAAATTTAACATTTAGTTTTTTTTAATTAATAAATAACCATATAAGTATGATTTACATCTACATAGTAGGTATGTGGGTATATACTGAAATTAATGTACGAACAAAAGTCCGACGACAAAAAGTCCGACGATAAAAAGTCCGGTACAAAAAGTCCGATGACAAAAAGTCCAATGGAATTAAAGTCTGCGAATAAAAAAATTTTAAATTGTTAAATATTTATTTTATATATTAAAATTATTTATTATCAAAAATCACAAATATAGATAGGTACATAATATAAAAAAGTGATTTTTGATTATAAACAATTTTAATAATATTCCAATTGTATTTTGATTTTTTAGTATTTTATTTTATATTTTAAATTTATATTTATACTTTGTATCTATATTATGTACCTATATCTGTGATTTTTGATAATAAATAATTTTAGTAGATAAAATAAATATTTAACAATTTAAAATTTTTCCTGGACTTTTAATCGCGGACTTTTATTCGCGGACTTTTATTCGTGGACTTTTATTCCATTGGACTTCTTGTCGTCGGACTCTTTGTACTGGACTTTTTATCGCCGGACTTTTAGGTAGAATATCTACTGAAATACCTATTCGGTGTACTTATATTGTAACTAATTACAGTCTACAGACTATACTAATAAGCTATATATTACGTAAAGCGTTTTATTTAATTTCATCAAAATTATAAAAAGTAATAGGAATAGGTAGGTAGATACTTATTATAAAAATGTATTGATTGTTTATGTAGTTTATAAATAATAGGTATACTAGGTCGCGCTAGGACTCTTACCGCAGAATGAGAATATGTCTGGGTATCACTTATCAGACGTTCGTTTCGCATCCTATATTATAGGTATTATCTTAATTCGTGGTCCTGCCGCAAAGTCCGCAATACAATAATGATGGTGTGCTAAGGCATGTGGTACCTACGTCATATCCATATGATTATCTTCACTCGTCTATACTTAGTTACTGCGCGTTTTTATAATATTATTAAATATTAATTATGCTTTAAGTGTTTACGTGGTTTATTGTATTAAATTAATTAAGGCCGATTTATTTGTTTTATTACTACCTATACTTAATATATTTATACATTGAACGATCTTCAAATATCGGATAACATTAGGTAGGTAGATACCTATACAAAGTTTCAAACGTTTTATCATTTTTTAATTATATACTGTTAAACAGATAGGTATGTGTATGTATGCTGCTTTCATACAATATCTAATTGGATATATACATAGGTATTATAGGTACCTATATCTTCTACGTTTTAAAATTATACATTTGTGTTTTTGTTAGATTATACATTTTGGACTTGTACAATAAATACAATTAGATAATAGATAGGATATATAAATTGTATTGTTTTTCATATAATTTCATTAATTAATTACCTATATTTTTAGTTATCAATACTATATAATAATAGTATATTTTACATACTTAGGAGGTACCTGTTTAATAATTTAAAAATTATGAACATTCGAATTTTTGTATAATATCAGATATTTAAAAATCGTTCAATATATCAAACACAAATAAATCGGCCATAATTAATTTTGTATACGATATAATATTTACTTGCACGTAAAAACTATAGCTAACTATCAATAGGTACTTACTATACAAGAAGTACATATAAATTAATACATTCAATCTAATAATTAGGTTGAAAATAAACTAAAAGGTTTTGTTACTAGAACTATATTATATAGTTGAATATACTTTCCGAGTTAAATAACTCGAGTTATATAAAATAAACCGAGTTAATAAAAGTTGTATAATGTAGTTAAAATAAACACAACTACATCAACTATATACATTTAGTACGTCTAACCATGTTATGAGATGGTCTGTATAGCTACTATGGTTTATGGTTGAATTTAAATGTTTATTGTAACTGTTTTTTTCACCGTGATATTATATTTATATAAATACAGTTTAGAATTAATTAATTGAAAACTGGAAGTATTAGGGGTTAAGTATTGATAAATAAAAATGAAATTTTAAGACGATTCGAATATACTTTTATACTCCAATACATTTAAGTGGTTCTGAGCGTTAAACGTTTTATAGCTGCCTATATTAATATTATTCTATTCCATTATCTCATATTTACTTATAAATAATAACGAAAATAGACGGGTGTGAAGTTAGCAAACGGTCCAGCAACCAAAACGTATATTATATTGCCTATATGATAGCCCCTGATTTCTAAATTTATGTCGATGAAAATACTGCATATTTATATAAGAGTACGATAGAGAGCACTGTATGTATGATATAAAAAAAAATGGTATACGATTATATGATAGTAAAAAAAGTACTAGAGAGAAACAAAGGATATTATTCTTTCACTTTTTATGAAATTTACATAGGTACCTGTCATTTTTCATTTAATTTGTTGATTATCTTTTAATGTTTTTTTTGGATAAATTTAGAATTTGATCTGTACCAGTATGGTAATGACCATTCAATGCATAGAATGCTT
>JAIPRL010012797.1:0-11530 GCA_025469235.1 Pemphigus obesinymphae | reverse complement strand
CTTGGGACCGTTTTTCTATAACAGAGGACACAAAATTAGTAAATAGTAACAAGTTAGTTACGACTGACCTACATGGCCGGAAACCATGCTGCTCCTGGACCAGTATTTGGTTGACAGAGGGTTGAATATGATGGACAACAAGGGATTCGAATAATTTGGCAAGGTGACTCAGGATAGAGATTGGTCTGTAATTCTTGACATCATCCTTATCCCCCGATTTAAATATGGGTGTTACTGAGCTTAACTTCCAAATTGAGGGAAAAACTCTTTCATCAATAGACCGTTTAAAGAGAATCCAAAGAGGGAAAGTCAATTCAGATGTTAGATTAAATAAAAAATATCCAGATAACCCATCGGGGCCCACGGAATTTATATTTTTTAAGCCAGAGAGACCTACAGAAATGTCCTCCAAACTGAAGGCGACATTATTAGGGAGGTCAGAAAAAGTTGGTAGTGGGACATCATTAACTCTTGCATTTCCTGTAGTGTAAACTGTACTGAAATAGTCAGAGAACAAGTTGGCAACACAACTATTGTCGGAAGCGGCGGAATCATTAAATCTCATAGTAGCCGGAATTCCACTGTTGCTCTTATTATGCCGAACAAATTTCCAAAATTTACTCGGGTCCTGGACAAAAGACTTTTCAGTACAACTGACGTATTCCCTATAGCATTTTTTTGATAAAAATTTAAAGTTAGCTCTTAAGAAAGAGAAGGTACGGTAGTCGAATGGGTCAGCTGTTAATTTATATTTAATATGTGCTCGTTTTTTAGCAAGAACTAAATTTTTTAATTTGGAGGTGAACCAAGGATGATACTTTGAGGCCCTAAAGCAAGATTTTGGTATGAAGTTAATAACAGAGAAGTGAAGAGCATCATAGAAGGTATTCACAGCCGTTTCAATGTTTAAGTTACGAAAAGTATTAGGCCAGTCAAAAGAAGAGAGAAATTTCCTTATGGGGGAATAATTAGCCTTCCGAAAATTATAAAAATGATGTGACGTGTCAAGGAATTTTTCTTCTAAAAGTATTGGTAAGGATATTTCCAAAGCAAGATGATGGTGGGAGTTAGGAACAAGCGGATCTAACGCTCGGGTTACATGTAGGAAGTTGCTTTCGCTGAATATTAGGTCGAGAAAAGAACCGTTGTCATTTGGCAAGCAGTTGTTTTGGAAAAAGTTTAAGAGGCAAAGACTTCAGGGACGGAAAAGACACGGGGGGTGGTTGAAAAGGAATATATTAGATCTAGGTTATCGATTGACCAAGAAATTTTAGGCAGGTTATAATCACCACATAATATGAAGTGGGAGTTAGTAGAAGACTGGATTAAGGATGAGACGGAGCTCATATGGAGGTCATACAATTCTACAGGGCAACGAGGAGGAAGATAAGTACCTGAGATAACAAGTTGGATTTTTTATAGGTAAAAGCAACAAATAGGTGCTCAACTCTAGAAGACAAAGGAAAACATGTGAAGGGATATCTTTGTGTACGGCAATGAGAACCCCACCACCTCTATTATGATTACTGGACTCAACTCCTCTGTCCCGTCTATAAATATTATAATTAATAAACCCTAATTCATTATCACTAATACCATCATACAACCACTTTTCACATAAAACAAAAAATACATAATTTAAAGAAGTTACATTACATTTAACAATATTTAATTTAGTCCGAAGACCACCACAATTTTGGTAGTAACCAGTTAGGAAGAGTTCATGGTTGGAGCTGCGGGCAGAAGAAATCATCTGAAACGCTGTCTCCCTCCGGGCCAGTTTTTTTGAAGGACAGATAATACCTTAGGTATGCCATAATGATAACCAACCCGCAAGTTAGTCTCACCAGCATTCACTCTTTGACTATGTTCCTGATGGGCAGCACGAAGCATATCACGTTCCATCTTTGTTTTATCACGCACTATAGATATACTATCATTGAACGGAATTGAATCTGACTTTTTTACAGCCACAAAGGCCCCTATCAGTGAGGTTGCATCTTCTTTAGAGCTTAGAATAACCTTTAAAGGTCTGGTCTTGTTTAGAACTGGGCGACCCAGTCTAACAAGCTTAGCATTCATTGGTAGCACAAAGTCACAACGATTAAGGACATCCGTTATACTATTATGATCATCTGTTATACGATTTGCCAGAACTTCTGATGAAGATTCAGGAAGGGAGTGAATAATTACATTAGATAAGCATTTATCACGCTCCAACATTTCATGAATGAGTTGGGGGACGTCACATGATGAATTTGGACTAGGCTTATCTATTGTAGTTTCAAGAGCAACAACTTTGTTATTAAGTACAACCAGATCAGAACGAAGAGATGAGTTTTCTGCTTTAAGTTCGACAATTTGAGAACAGAGATTATCAAATTTTTTCCGCATATCAACAATGTGACCAGCTAGATCTTTGGAAAGCTTAGAATTTGTAGATAGAATATCAGCTTGGGATTTTTGAAGACCAGTAATTGAATTCATTAAATCTTCATTACTAGTATTCGAGGTGCGAGAGCGTGTAGCCATTATGATACGATTTCAATAATCAATTGATAAGCGCCTGAAGTCGAATAAACAGCAACCAAACGTATTTGTAAGAGAGTGAAGCGCCTTAAATATTATTACGCAGCCAAACGTATAGCAAGGCGAGAAAGATATAGGTGGGTACAGAGATGATTGTGTACCGTCTGAATACAATGAACAGGCAATATCCGCACCTTGTATCCAAATACCACAGCCGGTTATCACAAACAGCTGATCACATCGGGTAAATAGTGCAAAGTAAGATAACTTACGTGAAAGTCGCAGATCTAGCAAGATAATAAGCAGGTAACAATCCAAACAGGAACACAGTGAAGACGGTGAAAAATGAGTAGAATGGTTGTAGTCCAGAATGTGTAGAAGTTACCGAAAAATTAAAATGAGCATACACAAAACGAGTAATACACAAAACACTGTTGTAATATAACAGTATTATAATTTATAATATATAATTATTTTAATTTTAAATTACTAATAAATTTCTTAAGTTTAATTATACCTATTGATTAGTTATGGTTGATAAATTAATAAATTAATTGATTTTACAGGGCTTTCTTCAATGAATGGTAAGTAATAATATTACAAATAATCGAAAAATTATCTTGATCATGACTTTATGACATTATGACTTTTTGAAATAATTTTTTATAAAGTTATATTTAATATTAAAAATTGGTTTGAAATTTGTAAATTATGTTTTTTTTTTATAAAATCGGTTACAAATTATCAACATGGATTTGTACATTTCATTGCTAATCACATACATACTTTAACATGCCCTAAGTCCTAGGCGGTCAAATTGTTTATATTTTAATACATCTAATAGAATTCGCTCCTTTAACAAACATTCTTTAGCAAAGCTTTGTCAACTAAATTTCTTTTAGAAAAAATCTATATAAATATCTAGTTAAAATATTTATAGGTCTATGCAAACGGTATCTGAATCTGCCCTCAGACAATTTATATCTTAAAATTGAATCAAAATAATAATATAAAGTAAAATCAATACATTTCTCACAACGATTAAATTCTATAAATTACAGATGTAATAATTAATTTTATAAAAATAACGTAATATTAAACTAGATTAAATCAAATTTTTCGTAATGGTCAATCTATTGAATAAAAAAAGACCAATAATTATGAATAAAAATGAATATAAATTTTAAAGACAATATGTGCCGTGAGTATTCAAAACAAGATTTTAAATAACAATTTTTCGACTTAACATCATCATTAAATATTTTCTATAGTATATATTAATTTTACTTAGATATATATTTAATAATTCTTTTTTATAGTATTTATATTGTTATATTTTATATTATATTTTTATTTATTTTTATATGTATATTACAATTTTTTAATTTTAAAAATATATTCAATAATGATGTTTTCTACTAAATAAATCAATAGATCGGATGCAAAAAATTGATGACCAGTGTAAGTAGTAACAGTACAATATATGTAGGAAGAATAAGTTTGATTATATTGAAGAATACACATTATCAGGTAGATTAACCTAAATATACCTTTTGTGACGTATATATCCACAATCATCGGATCTTAAGATATTTAACCCCTATAATTTTGACTTTAACTTATCAATCTGTGATATAGCAAGAATAATTCTTGAGGTATATTGAGTTAGTCAGCTCCTATTTGGTTAAGCTAGTTACAAATGTAATATTTTCAAAATTGTCTAACTGAACTGGTTCAAACTTATGGTGTTGGGCTTCCCTTGATAAATATTTTTAAAATCTAATTTACTATTCTGATAGCATAAATATTCTGATATAAAAAAAAGTATCTGTTTCATTGTATATATTAAATATCTATTCTTAAAAAATCCTATGACCTCCTTCACCAGTACCATGTTCTACGAGTTGTAGGTTGGCGACCCGTGTCTTACCAATGGCGTCAGTATTTTTATCGTTACACAGTGTATAATAGTATAATTAAACCACAGTTCTTTATTTTTTTTTTTTATCTTTTAACTCCAGAATTATTGAAGTAGGGACCAATGTTGCAATCAGATACACTTTGGTTGACCGTCAGCGATATAATAAACCCTAGACGTCACAGAGCAGCCGCCGAAAATGGAAACACTCCAATCGGTTAAATTATTAAAAATCATGTCACTTATGAAATATTATTAAAACCTTAATGAATTAATTTGAATTAATTATATAATTATCATATATAATTTTTCTCGAATTATATTAATATAAATAAAATATACAAAAGTATATTAATATATTATTGTATTTTATTTGCATATTTTTTTATTTAAATATAGGTATGCATAATATTATTTTGATAATAATTGATCAAATACATATTATCAAAGAAGACATTCATTTTCAAAATGAAAAAAATGAAAATTATATTGTAATTATGAAATATAATATAGTATATTGGCGCCCGCTCTATGGCGTCTAGGGTTTCGTATATCGCTGACCGTCATCTATGATATACGTCGATGGGGATCCCCCCCCCCGCCAAAAATAAATATTTTTTTAAAAACTCCATGCCAACTAACCCAATATATTTAGAATCGTAGCCCTTCCTAGCGTAGATAATTGTATATACTTTTCGCTATTCTGAATATATTTCATATTAAATAATAACCGGAGGGGGGATTTATTTTTAGAATAATTGTCACAGTGCACTTAGTTTATGTCGCAGAATACTCGGGATATCTCTTATGGATAGAGATATACTACATACTAAAAAAACCCTAATTTTGGTTACAAATTATTAACAATACTTTGTATAATTCCTTGATAATCATAAACATATTTTAACATAGTTTGGGTCCTAGGAGATCAGTTTTCCCATTGTAAAAGCATCTAATATAATTTGGTAGTTTAAAAAAAAAATTTTCGTTATAATCTTTATAAGTATCCAAACAGTAACTTAATCTACCCTCGGAGAACTTATATCTAAAAACTGAAATAAAATAAAAATATAAATTAAAATCAATGTATTTCTCAAAACGCTTGAATTCTATGAATATATATTGTAATAATTAATTGTGTAAAAATAATGTATCTCAAGCTAGATAAAAACAACTTTTTTCTAATTTTCAATCTTTTGTACCTATAAAGTAAAACCAATAATTATGAATAAAAATAAATATAATCTAACTGTTAATCTAATATGTGCTTAGAAAATTAAAAACAATGATTATGGGTAACAACAAGTTTCAACCGTGATTTATTATCGAACATTTTTATAGTATCTTATAATTTTACTTATATATATTTATTATATATTGTTAACCTGGTGACGTCTTACGGTTAGTGCTAGTTGTTACTTATTATCATATTCTATAATGCATAATAATTCTACTTATGTATAAATATTGTTATTTTTTATAATCTATATTTATTTTAATTTTAAATTACTAATAAATTTCTAATGTTTATTTATACGTATTCAATAATTGTGGTTTGTAAACTAATAAATGATTTGATTTTACAGTGGATACCTTTTTTAAGAGTAAGTAATAATAGTACAAATAGTTGAAAAATAAGTTTGAACATGTTTTAAAATACACATACAGCTAGACTAAAATACGTTTGACATTTTATAAATAAAGCTCAGTACATTTTTACAATAATATTCAGTTTAGTATGATTCATCATCAGAATTTATGCTATACATTGAAAGAATAATATTCAATAAAACCATGTCTATTGCTTATAAATTATAAGGAATCAAATTATACCTATTCAATTTCTGATGTAAAATGTCACAATAACTATAAACTGTGTTTATATTATGTTATTGTACTTTATTTTTTATTTATTAATTTATTACGGAATGCTAAATAAGTATATCAATTTATTTTTCATTATTCTATAACTCCGGCATAAATGTTGTTGGGAACACTGTTCTAATGATATACATTTTGGCTAAGCGTCATATATGTAATTATTGTGGTAGTTATTATATTCAGTATACATGTTGCAAGTAAAATATATTTTAATATTAAGACTTTTTGAAATCTATACTACTATATAAAATTGTAAGGGGTTTTCTACAACCGCACTAACCGAGAAAACTACTCAATCGATTTGGCTGAATGTTTTTTCTGTTATACCTGACAGTCTGCTAAAGGTTTTAGTACCACTTTTGTTAATAAAAAGTATAAAGTTCTTGAAAAAGCTAATTCTTGGGGCCTATATTTATTTTTATATTATTATTATTATTATTATTATTATTATTATTATTATTATAGGATTCACTAAATATAAAATATATTTTTTATAACTATGGCGACTAAAAATGATGAAAATAAAACATTTTGGCTTGAATTTATCGTTCTTTTTCAGATGTTTCCTGTTTTATTAATAATAATAATAGTCACGATAACACAATACTGGAAATTATACCTACTGCTTACCTAGTAGCAGGCTAGCATTTGCATTAGCACTCAGCATACCGCACGTGGCATACTAAAAGCTTGGTAGCCATTAAATTTCGGGTAAGTTGCCAATTCATCATCATGCTGAGAGCGCCAAAAGCACGCATTGGCAGAAGAACTGCCAATGCTACCCGAATGTATAACAGAAGGCAACAAGAGAACACACCAAGACTTGCACAACAGCAACGTAACTCTTTGAATCTGAAATTAGCGTTTAATTACCGATTAGAGATTGATTATTTAAATATTCCAGCGCTTCAAATAGGACCAATGACTACATTATGTCCAAAGTGTCATGCAAAAAAATGGAAAGATGGAACCGGTGGACTTTGTTGTGATAACGATAGAGTTGCTTTACACCAATTTGAGGATCCTCCGGACCTAAATAAATGTTTAATTGATAATTCTCACCCTCTATCAAAACATTTTTTTGATAATTCTAGGCAGTATATATGTTTCAAATGGTCGTATCCCGATTCGCCGACGTTCCATTTTGCCGACGATTTGATCCCATTTCGCCGACGTTCCATTTCGACAACGTTCCATATCGCCGACGTTCCATATAATTGTATATCGGCGTAGTGTCCGTATGCCTGTCCACTTATTTTGAACCTTCCCCCCCCCCAAGTACACTACATACCTTCGATATTGTCATTAAAAACACACTAGACACACAAGAAAAATCAAACTACTACTAAAAACAAATTAGACTTTTTTCGTCACCGTGTTCCTCACCGCCGGTTTTGACCTACACACTATCGGTATACGAACTATACCGTACACTGTATAGTGTATACACTATATTTATATACAGTCACTGAAATTTATAGTGTGTGGGGTAGTTTTTGGTAGTTTTTCCTGCCACATTAAAAAAGTCGAAAAATAACTTGTTTAAAGTACCATCTAGATGCAATTTTCTATCAGAATCTAAAAATTCGACGAAATGGAACGTCGGCGATTTGGGAACGGACCGTTTCAAATGACATCGTTTGGAGCAAACGAAATAGCTCAAGGGAACTTCATGCCCATTTTTAAAATTCAGAGTCAAGTGCATCATTTGATAGGTAGTTTGTTACCCGAAATTGGAAATAATGCTAGATTTTTACAAATATATTTTATATCAGAGTTGGATCAAATATGATCGAACAAGTATGATTCCAAATTTAAAAAGAGGTCTCATTAAATCATTGCAAACAGTTTTGTGTGAAAATAATCACCTCATACAGAGTTTCAGATCTAATCTACAATCAAGGTCCGTTGATGAGTTGCAAAACTTTAAGTTGATTATTCTCACTGATCGAGTTCCTTAAAGAGAACACAGAGGTCAATATAATGCACCTACAATTGATGAAGTAGTTGTATTATTAGTAAATGAAGGTAAAGGTCCTAGAGATATAGTTCTGCACGGTCAGGGTGGACACTTGCGTCGAGTTTCCGAATTAAATAGATATTATGATACACTGCAATATGCGTTAATGTATACTAGAGGTGAAGACGGATAATCACATTATTGTTTTATAGCAAAATAACCAAAATCGAACAAAAACTGTCTCCTGCATGCAAATTTTACTCTCACATATTAGTATGGTTAGAGAAACAAGTCTAAACCACCTACATTATTACAAAACATTATTTAGTCAATTCGCCTTAGATATGATGGCAAAAATGATTTCTGAAAGATTACACTTTATTCGTAACCATTATAAAGAACTAGATGAGGATGATTATGTTCACCTCCGAGATGCTGTTAACAGTGATTCAGATATTAATGCTAATAACGTAGGGCAACAAGTAATTCCTCCCTCCTCTTTTACTGGCTCACAACGTTACATGCATGAAAAAAATCAAGATGTCATGACTTATGTTCGTAAGTTTGGCCGTCCTGATTTATTCTTTACTTTCACATACGGAATATCATGCCGGAATGGCTGGAAATAAAAAATGAATTATTTCAAGATCAAAAGTCGTTTGATAGACACGACATAATTTCTAGAGTTTTTCATCACAAACTAAAAAAGTTTATGCATGTATTAAATATAAATCTATTTTTGGAGGAGTAAACTGTCATATTTACACTGTTGAATGGCAAAAACGAGGTTTGCCACAATGCCACATTCTTTTATGGTTACAAACGAAAATTCAGCCATCTGAAATTGACAAAATTATTTCTGCCGAGATACCAAAAAAAGACAGAGATCCTATATTTAATGAAATAGTATGCAAGAATATGATTCATGGCTCATGCGGCGAGTTAAATATTAGATAGACATGTATGAATAATGGAAAATGTAGTAAGAAATATCTTCTCAAATTGGTCAAGGATACTCAAACTGGAGATGATGGTTATCCGACTTACCGACGGAAATCACTAGATGATGGAGATTATAATGCAATATCAAAAGTTTGAGGTCAAACAGAAATCGTGGTTGACAATCGTTGGGTTGTACCGTATTGCCCAGTGCTATCTAGGTGCTTTAATGCACATATTAACTTTAAATACAGTCTTCGGTTAAAGTAATTAAATACATATGTAAATACATTAATAAAGGATCAGATATAGCTACTTTTTCTGTTAATAATAAAAACGATGAGATTGCAAACTATTTGAATGGTCGGTACATATGTACTTCTGAAGCGTTTTGGAGATTTTTCAATCTTGAATTCCATGATAGAGATCCAACAGTGAATCACTTGGCTGTTCATCTAGAAAATGGACAGCGTGTTTACTTTAATGCTAATAATCTTCAGCAAGTTATTGAAAATCTAATAAAAACGACACTAACAGCTTTTTTTAAACTGTGCCAACATGATGATTTTGCAAATACACTGTTTTATCATGAAGTTCCTTCTTATTATACCTGGGATGACAGCAGAGGTTGGTTAAGGAGGAGACGTGGAAAATATGTTCTGGGTTAGCCAGGAATAAAAATGAACACTGCCATTGGTAGAGTTTACACGATTCACCTTAATCAAAGTGAGTGCTTCCACTTAAGATTGTTACTAAATTATGTACAAGGTCCTACTTCATTTGAAAGCTTGAGAACCGTTGACGGGGTTATTCATGCGATTTTTAAAGCGGCCTGTTTTGCTCTTGGGCTTTTAGAAAATGACAAACATTGGAAAAACGCTCTAGCGGATGCAACTGTTTCAGAAAGTCCTTCTAAGTTAAGAAAATTTTTCGCAATAATCATAGTTTTCTGCCAACCGTCTGAACTTCAATCTTTGTGGGAATAATTCAGAAATGATTTTTGTGAACAAAATTTTTCATACAGAGTGCACTCAATTAAATGACTTGCAATTAACTTTTTCTGATAAAATATTTAACTGAATTTGGAATAAACTCACCTAATTGAAATAAAAATGCATCTGATCCTTTTGAATTCTCGATTAGGCGTTCTTACAATAATAACCCATTACAAGAATTTGTAGAAATCAATTTACCGAAATTAATAGTTAGTCAAAAACATGCTTTTAATTTTATTACAGAAAGCGTAATAAATCATCAAAGAAGAGTATTTTTTTATATGCTTCGGGTGGTACAGGAAAAACATTCCTAATTAATTTGTTGTTTGCTTAAAATAGATCTTTAGGTAAAGTTGCATTAGCAGTTGCTTCATCATTTATAGCAGCGACTCTCCTCAGTGGCGATACAAAGAACTGCTCACACGACTTTCAAGTTACCATTAAATGTATTTTTTGAAAGAGAATTCGTTTGTCCGATTTGTTTTGGAAAAATTTTTCAAGAAACCTCATTCGTTGTGTGGCATATCATATCGATGCAATTGGTCGAGCATTAAAAGATCATAGATCTAACAATAAGCTTATGGGTGGCATAACATTTGTTTTCGCTGGTGATTTCCGTCAAACCTTACCAGTGATTCCTAAGGGCACTTGAGCTGATGTCATTAATGCTTGCTTAAAATCTTCCCTATATGGAGCAATGTTGAAAAATTTTATTTGCGAACAAACATGAGAGTTTATTTATGAGGAGGAGACGATGTTTTTCCAGCACAGTTGTTGAAAATTCGAAATGGAACTTTAGAAAATGAAAATGGTTACATTTTTGTCAATCACACGATTGGACGGGTGGTAAATAATGTGGAAGAGTTGATTTCTGCAGTTTAGCCTGACATTTTTAATCTGTCCAATAAATCTTATCAGTGGCTATGTGAAAGAGCTATATCTCTCCGAGAAATGTAACAGTATAAGAAATCAATGATATTATGATACAGGTACATCAATAAATGATGATGCTATTTATTATCAAAAAGAATTTCTCAATTCTCTTTCTCCTTCAGGATTTCCTCCTCATAAGCTATAATTAAAAATTGGTGCTCCAATTACATTATTACGTCATCTCCAACTAACAAACTTATATGACGGTACAAGACTACAAATGAAATATTTGCGAAATAATATTGTAGAATATTTTGGTGTTGAGTTACTTGTAGAATTATTTATAAATATAAATAAATACCCAGTTTCTACAAAAAGAATTTGTTTTTATTCAACAAATACGTATTTCGAAAACAATGTTCTCATCTTCAGTGT
>JAIPRL010012796.1:0-11532 GCA_025469235.1 Pemphigus obesinymphae | reverse complement strand
ATAAGAACTCAAATAGCAAAAATAAAAATAAATAAATTAAAACATAATTAGGTAGGTACATCAGTGCAGACTATAGAGGTAAATAAAAACTATTTATACCTACCTCAATACCAGCATTGTTCTATGACACCAGTAGTTTAGACAAAACATTGGAATCATATTTGTTTATTTTGAATAATTTATTATAGACTATAGTCATATATATTAAAATAATGCAACCAATAAAGATTTAAAAAAAAAGGTCGAGGGGGGGCGATCCACCTATCGCCCCCCCCTAAAACCGCCACTGTTTGTAATCAATACATATTATAAAAAAAAAGTTTTCGCCCCCTCCTCCCACACCTTATGGGTACGGGTCAAATATATGCCATTATTGACTATATAACATATAGTAGCACCACAGATTATATTATCATAATCATCAGATAGATCACTGCAGGCGATGATGTAAACAAAAACGATGACGTCATTTGGCCACTGATAATTCTGATAACACTACAGGAATCAGTGTGACCACTATATATATATATATATATACACACCATAAATTCAAACTTTATTCCCGTTAAACAAACTGAAATCTGTGCTTTTTTATTATTATTTATTATGATAACGTTGAAAATGATGATTATTTATACAATAATGTTGTATATTAGCAAAATGATTTATCTAGTACCTATTGTACCTATGTAACTACACAGATAACTGTGGAGTCTATCACAAGACGGTACCTATTCGACGATCTATTGTTTTCGGCCCAATAGTGGTCTATCTGTATTCATATAATCTGTGGTAGCACATTCGTAGGTATTATAATAATAAACTATCGGGTTTTTTGAATAATTTTCATACGAATGCAATTCTATTCTTAATTTTAAGAACCATTACGGCTTGATTATTATAGGTATATATTTATGACGTGTACCTATAGATGTATTAATCGGTCAATTATATATTATACTAGCACAGTTAGCTGATAATTCTGTATAATATGCAACAGCAAGAAGGTTCCTACTACCTATATATATTTTCCATGTCATGTATAATATATATTATAAATTAAAGAAAAAACATCGGTAGTTTTTTTTTACATGTTTATGTTTTTATAGCATTAATTTATTGTGTTCGATAATAATTTATTGAGTACCCAATTTGGATTTAACATTGATATGTGTAACATTTCACTTAAAACTTAAACGACCGGTATTTGGATTTAAACCATTAATATTTAGGTATATATATATATGCTAAAACTCTAAAAATTATATTTTAATAATGTGAGAACCTATTTAAAATATACCTACACGAAACGTGTGACCGTAAAACTACACAACTTATTACTTATACGAGTATAATATGTATTTACCTATGTTTATTCTAATTAGTAGTTATTACCTATAGGCTATATTTTATATATTATATATATACACATTAATATCAAAACAAACGAAAAATCCAATTTATTTTTTAATTGAACGTAGGTATTAACAGAAACGGGAAACCACCAAATATTTACGTCACAACAGTGCAACAGTTTTTTTTTCTTCATTAAATTAATTTATAATTTTATTTTCGAAATTATATAAATTAGTTGTAAATCTCGGTATATCATACTGAGCGTATACAAGTTATTATTTTGTATACATATATATTTGTTTAAAAAAAAAAAATGAGCAATAATGAATTATTTATAACGTCGTAAAATTCGTAACATTTTACGTAATAAATTGACGTAAACATTCACGTACTTAGTATAATAATTATATTATATTTGTTCCTAATTTCCCAAATAATAATCATTACCTATGCTATTTAAGTTATTAGCTATTTTAATAACATAACATATTGTCTAAGATAAATTCGTATTAATTCCTTCTGCGGCGTATAATATTATCGTATATTATACATTCGTTTTCCGTATATATCTATAGAAAACATAAAATAAAGCAGCTGAATATTTTTACTATAATAATATATACTTTTGTGGAAATATTTCGTTCGTTTTAAAATAAACAATTTAACCTATTTTTTGTGTCTATGGAAAGAATAGTAATTTTTTTTTATAAAAACTGTAAGATAATAATACTATATTATAATACAACGAGAGTCATCAAACCTATAAATGTTGACGATTATGGCCACCACGTTTTTTACATTGATGTGAAAAACTATACCTATATAACATCGCGTAATATATGTATATTATTGTATATAACGACAATTAAAATAAGTTAATGTGAGTAATATATAATGTAAACTAAACAGTATACTTCTTCAATTTAGCAATACACAAAAAGGCTTTATTTAAATTTTTTTTTTTATATAGGCCACAATACTCGCTTTCGAAAATTTTAATGCCACTTAACGTAAATAAGCATAAAACAAAAGTCATAAAATTTTTCCAACTATAGGCTAGGTCGAGCCAATCAGGTTTAAAAAACAGGCGAAATATTTAAAAATCGGGAGACGAATTACCATAATATTTAATTTTAAATACGCAAATGTATACCTTGCGCGGTTCAAATGACGCCACTGAATATACAATTTATTTGTTTTTATTTTTAATTATTGTTATGAATTAAATAATAAATATAATACACGAAAAAATGAAACGAGTACCTAGATGCATGTAAGTATAATTTAATATTATGTAGTATAGTAAGTAAACCCATAATATATATATTATGCATAGAAAATCAAAAAAAAAAAAATATATATATATATATACGGTGTGTGAAACATTATTATTGATTATGAAATTAACATAAGTGAGGTGAAAATGTAGAATCACTGATAAAATAATAGAATTTATAATTGGGTTATCAATGATTATGGAATGTGAATATGATGCCATTGAAATTATTATATTTAATTACAGAATTAAAAAATACATAAATTGTTATAAATGTACGAAACAGTATCATAGTCTATTCTATTCCTTTCGTCTAGTAAATAATATCTACCTATATATATTAGTGAACGTTTTGAAAACATTGAACCCGGGACATATATTGTAACGGTATATTTGAGAAATCTCGTATAAGTTTAAAATACTGGAGACAAATTATATTATTGCGACATTGCGTCAACCATCTGCACGCGTTGTACCTATACATTATTTAAAATATCGTTTGTATGCTTGGCCTGTACTTGATTTAAAAAAAAAATATCGTATTTACAATTTATACACAAACACACCTTCAAAAATCGGTCGTAAAACATGGTTTCGTACCTACTTTACGGATTGCGAAGGCTAAAATAAATAAACGCACACTAATCATTTTTGTACTAGGTACTAATAAGTAGAAAACATATTCTATAATTTGTCAAAGTAATTTATGTTTATAGTGATTATATTATAATAGGCAGTTATTATTATATTATTAATATTGGAATTTTCTTAAGCAATAAATACATTTAAAATTTTCAATATAAATTAATTTAAAAAAAAAATAATAATGGATGATAAACGTTTTTTTGTTTTATTCGGTGACGATAATCTACAAATATTCTGAAAGCTACAATCCAGGATACGAAATACTTTTAATAAACTTTTGAAATTCGAAAAAATTGTTAATGGTACTTGATATATATTGTGAAAACTATATAGGAAATTATTTCAAGATGATAACTCAATGTTTTTTCGATTGTTTAATTTTCAGTTTTATTAAAATGTATTGGTTACCTACTTAATATATTTAATATTAGGTAACCTTCTTGTAATCTGGGTGTGTGCACTGCACACATTTTCTTAACTGCATTTTGGTATTATATATAGGTATTACGTTTAGGATACAAAAATGACGTTTATTGTGGACATTTTAAACATTTTATTTCAGATTCTGAGCGAAGCAATGATAACACATTAGATATGTTTTGTTTTATATTTGTGTACATTTTTCTCGCAGGACTTTTGGAGTAAGTTAGCTCTTTTGATAGAAAATCGATTCGAGTTGGTAGTTTAAAGAGGACATCTTTTTATTTTCCCAGTAATTGTCTAACAACGGAAATATTTTATAAATGCCCGGGAACTAATAAAATAACAAAGTATTGTCATGATTTCTTATAATTATTATTAGTATTTTACCGAACTTTGATCGGAATGTAGCCTTTCGAATGCCATCATTTATCTTTATTTTCAAATTTAAAATAATAATAATATTATACTATATTTCCGAGCGATGGACTAACTTCCACCATAATATATATAACTGGATGACTTTTTTCAGTTGTTCTTGAAATTTTGTACGAGTAGGTATATAACATTAGAGCATTAAAGACTAATATAGTAGGTACGTTTTGTATATAGTTTTCCTAAATGTATATCGAAAGTTATGACACATATTATATTAGGTATATTAAAACACTGTTGCTTATTGTGATTTACAGGATATTTCCAAACTTTCTATCAATTGTGTGTATAGTGAACCTATAGAATTACAATATAATATAATAATTTTATACAACATATTTTAATAATAAGTACCTAGACTGCAGAGCATATTTTAAGGATTTTTTTCTGGGTGGAACCTTTATACGAATGAAATTTAAAAAAATGTCGATATAATTATGTTATGTTAGGATATTTATATAATTAAATATGTGGTTCGCATAAAATAATATAATAATATGCATATATGGCAATTAATAATAATTATGATGAATGCCAAGCATTTAATCATCCACCATTTACTGGGGATAGTAGCGTAGCCAGCAGTGGCGTTTAACCACCACCCCCCCCCCATTGCCTTTTTTTCATACGTTTTAACCTAATAAATGTATTATAATTTATATATTTTTATTTTAATGCAGGGATGGATTGACGAAAATTTTCTGCCCGGAAAAATGTACAGAATCTGCCCTTTTACTAAACCAAATAATCATATACCTAATATAGAAAACACTATAATATTAACTGGGACTAGATGCTAAAGGTTTACACCCCAAAAAATGATTTGTAGCTAAATACCGCTACAAAAGATACAGATCTTCTATGGTCGCATTACATTTTTATACAAATTTCCGAGCTTAAACTCAAAATGTAGGATCAAAAATTAATAAAGACAATTTAAATATGTCAGTTGGGGAGGAAAGGTACCTAAATAATAATAAGCGTGATGATGACTTGCGGTCAAAACTAGTTGTTACCTATATAATTTTTTTTTAAAGACTCTAAGCACACTTTCTTTTGTATATATAATTTTGATCATATACCTATATTGTTTTTTTTTTTTTTTTGTATATCATATATTTATTTATATTAAAAAATTAAAAGTATTATTATGAATTTTTTAACAAAAAAATATCTGTTGATCGTTTAAAGAAAAAATGTAATGTATACCTTATGATCCAACATAATATGTAAATTTTAAATATATAAAAAGTAACAATAGTTACATAAATCAGAGAAATATCAGTCATTTAATTATCTCAATTACTTAATTACGTTAATTATACGAATTCAAATTTTTGATTTCGAAGAAAATTTAAAATCTAATTTAGAAAAAATGCAATCCATTTAAAAAAACATATAATTATTGAAATATTGGAGTCTGTAATTGGAAGTAAATAGTAAAATCTGGTATATGGAATATACGTGTTATTATCACTTATCACATCTGCCGACCGTCAGTTTGCAATCACGCAGGCGTCAATATTATATGTTATGCTCGATGATGTCGCGGACGGGACGAAAACGACGTTATATTTACGGGGTTTTTTTTATAATGTTATTATTATTATTATTATTATCAATTCCTGGGCATAAACGAGTTAATAAGTTAATAGTTAAGTTAAAAGTTAAGTCAATTTTAACTTTTAAGTTAACTTTTTATATTTGATTTTTAACTCAACTTATTTTTGGCTATATTAACTTTTAATTAACGAGTTACTTTTAATTTAAACTCAATTAAGTGAATTTTGAAATAATTGATACATTTTGATTTCATATTGTGTCTATTGTCAAAATGGTTGTATAAAAATAAAGTTGTTTATGTCGTTTCTAAAAATTCTTATATTATAAGAATTATTTATTTACCAAAAATATAAATAAAACAAGAATAACTATACATTATAGTTTATATATAATATAAATTGAGGAATATATTAGATTTTTCACCAATAAATAATATTTAGGTGGGTAATTTGCAGTGAGTGATTTCCAATTGTTAGAATTTTGAAGAAAAGTGTACGTACCTAATTAAACTAATTAAACATTTTTAAGAACTACCTACTTGTTGTTAATTTTAATAATTATTATTATAAATGCATTATTGTAGTATTTTCAATAATATTATGTTAACAATTGTTAAAAATTTGGTTAAAGTTAAAAATAACAGTATTTCCGAAAAAATAATAGATACTCGATTGCACCCGTATATCACAAATGGTATATATATGTGATTCATACAAAAAATAAATTAACTTGACTTATAAGTTTTTTTTTTTTTTTTATCTTAACTTAACTTTAAACTTAACTCAATGGTTAAGAAAAATTAACTCTTGACTTTAAACTTTTGCTATTTTTTTTCTATTAACTTAACTCGACCGAGTCGAAAAAAAATCCATTGACTTGCCCATATATATAGCATTGATATTATTATTATTATTATTGTTCAGTGCGTATATAATATGTTTTCCTCCTATACGTCACGAACGATATTATGTACGAAACTTTTATATTATACTAATATCAAATAATATTATAAGAGTAGGTACCCATAAAACCTATTACCTATTATAAAATATATTATAATGGTATCAGTGCGGCACGCTGAGAGGCGATATTATATTATGTGAAAACAATGCAGCGGTGACGAAATCGCACGGCAAAATATATTCTGGTTTCCCGTACACACACATTCCCCCCCTCCCTCGTACATTTAAATGGAGACCTGGCCGCGGATATAATATATTATTATTGTTATACGACGTGCGCCAAAGAAGCGCATTCGAATACGTCGGACGCACGTCATCTCGTAGTGTGTCGTGTGACGGCGGCGGCGGCGGCGCCGGCGGACGCGTGTTGCGGACCGACCAGGGCCTCCTCTCTCCCGGCATTGTTGTCGTCGCGTTGTTGTTCGCTCCCGCGAGACGAGTACAGGGTGAGCCGAATATACGAGCCCGGCGTAATTCAAACGTAACGTTTCATTCGATGTCTCGGGAAAGACTATAATATTGTATATTATAATTACCTTATATGGGGTATGTGAGTTTTTTTTTTTTTTTTCTTGTTTTTCTAGCCCGATGTCTTTGGCGGGGCCCGCCACTGTTTTCGAAGGCCGCGGCGGTCCATTCAACGAGCGATCGCAGCGTTTCCGATAGGGTTTCGAAATTCGTCGTTTTCACAAAAAAAAAAATGGGTTAGGTCATCGAAAATAAAAAAAATATTTATAGTATAGGTATACTTTTGCTAACATACCCGAAAACAATGATTGACGGACGGAATGATTGTGTGCAGCCGTCCACAACCCCGGACAGTATAGTATGGGCAAAATTAAGTTCAGTCGGCAGCACGTTGATAATCCTATACATTATTTGCCGTCGGCGAAAGTCGAAATAAGCTCGTCCCTGTGCGCGGAATATATTGTTTAAAAAATGTCGAGCGATTATTTCCCGGAACGCCTTCGGGTAGGTACTCAAAAATGCATACGAAATAATCTATTATATATAATAGTATACCTAGTGAAAACGGCAATTCGTTTAGTCCAGTCGGAAATTAAAGTAAAACACACGTAAAATCTTTACCCCTCTCCCTGACGAAATTTCGGACGTAAGACACTAATTAACACTGTAATACGCAGGAAATCCTCCTATTTATAGCCCTATCCTCGAGCGTGTTCCTCTAAACTTTAAACCCGATTATCTCGAAACCGCGTTTATAAAATTGGCCGAAAACATAATGTGGACAGTTTTCATCCAATCTAGGCACATTAAATTTCCACTGTAGATATAATTAAGGTAGGTATAGTTTTTTTAATGAAAAAAAATTCATTAAAATGATACCTTTTTACGAAAAAAACTAGGTATATTTTGTTATATATTACTATAATGGTGTGCAATTCTACACCAAAACCAATGTAAATAACGAAAAAAAAAATGTTTTTTATTTTAAATGTTAATCCCAAAAAAGTCCTGATTTCATCTCCGGAGCTTCTAAAAAAGTCGTTCTTATTATGTAACAGAGTCGCCATTATGTATTTTATATTTTTGTTTACCCCGATACAACGTACATAATAAACCCAAGAACTTCATTTTGATTGTTTATTTATTATTCTGGACAAAAGTTCCCAAAAAAAAAAGTATATATGTAATCCCTTAATGCGTCGACTTAAATATGGCGTGATTAGCATATAGGATCAACGGAAAACTGTAGACTAAATACTATATATATATATATATATATATAAGCGAACAAAGTACCCTATACCTATTCCTATCCCAGTTATCTCGGTTTCCCACCCCCTCCCCCCACCACTTCGAATATTAATACTCTTATCTGGGTCACCCTGTATAATGTGTATATAATATATTTTATCGACGTGCATACAATATAATAATATTTCAAAACGTCTGCAATCCGAAAAAGCCATGCCCGACGTGTTTCCCGGTAGTTCGGGGGTAGGTGGTCGACTATATTATATACACGACGAGAATACCGACGGACGCGCCCTGCCGAGACGCAGTGTTATATAATATATATATTATTATATAATAATATATACAACACAATATACACCCCGATGTGTACGATCCAAATGCACGACTTGTGTAAAAATGTATTTTAAAGACACCGACACTTTGTAACGAGCCATCATCGTTTTTACCCCAGTAAAACTTGTCCGGTAGAACGAATTTTGCTTCTTTTTTTTTTGCTCAATATACTTGCGTAATATAGTGCACGCACGTTATGCATGTATACGGTATGATGTATGCATAGGTATATAATATTTAGTGTTTGTCATAGTAAACCGCCAAAAAGATGCACAGTTTTGTTTTAACGATCCGCGCCGGAATTCGAAATTTTGTTACGAGAAAACAGCTATATCGTATTAGAGCTGGCATGATGTAGCGGTGTATACAGAGCCGTAGCAAGACTCAATAGCGCCCCTGGCAATGAACAGACTTTAAGCCTCCTCCTCAATCACTGTCATTCCTATGAAATATTTGTGGTAGAGTAATAAGAAAAACAAGGGCTTTTCACAAATGTGTTGATTGAACTGTCCAAATAATTGCCAACCCAAAATTTTTTTTCTTAGTGAGACAGTACCCCCTCATAAATATATCCTTTTTTATTAAATATTAAAATCGTTACATATAAAAATATGGAGATGCTCACTATGTCTCAATTTTTCCTGATGCACCACGCCTAAAATTATCATCAGTAAATTGAGGCAGACCCTCATTGAAATTGCGCCTTTGGTATTATTGCGCCCCTGGCAAAAGCCCTCTTGCGAGTGCCTAGATACGGCCCTGGGTGTATAGCAGAGTGAAAAGCTCTGCTACCACGTCGGTTGTGACAGCTATACCTACTCGGAATCGATATTTGATCAAAATAGCAATCATTCTCAAGTAGCATTGCAGTCTGTGATTATATATTACAACATCATCATATTATTTTTAAGTTTTTTTTTTTAGAGTTTTTCGACATATTGACATTTTTTCCTGGACCAAAAGCCATAAGTATTGAGTTGAAAAAGGATGGAAAAATTAGAAAATTACAGTTTTGACTACATGATACTTTTAACGATTGGTATATATAAATAAAAAACCCAAGTAACGTTTTTCAATATTATTTTCCCAGACACAAAAGCCAGAGTTCAACTGGGTTATTTCTGGGATGCGTTTTAACTTTATTTTGATAAACATCATCTGATATCACCATTGTCATATTACTACATATATTTGACGGTCCAGAAATTTGTTGTTGATAAAAATTGTTTCTTGGAAAAAAAAATGAAATAGTATCGGCCATATGTTGTGTATAATGAAATATCAGAAAAATAATCCAATTTTTACAAACTTTAAAAAATGTTTAAAAATAATTGACTCAAAGTTGGTAAAAACTTTTGACATCAACATTTTTTTTAAATCAGATCTACAAAATGGCTATCTGAATGTTTTTCAAAATTTTAAATCAAATATACATTTTTATTTTGAATTCCTAAACATTAAAATTTAATTTAAAATTATTTAAGTAGTTATAGTGCCAGGCTTTAATAGTAATTACAAAATTGAAAACTTAAAAATATTCAACAGAAAAAAATTAGTGATGTTATGAACTGTTCGATTTTCGAACCGAACCGAACTGAACCCGGGGTGTTCGATTCGGTTCGAAAATCGAACTCAAAATTGGAAATATTCGAACCGAACTAAACACAAAATAGTTCAGTTCGAATATCGAACCTAGGAAAAAAAATTTGAAACTAATTTGTCGAAAAACGATAAAAAGAAACGGAAAAATGTGGAATCCTTCTTTGTTTAAGAGGCACCTACTTAATAAATTTTTATGCAAATATACATAATTAATAAAAAATGGTATTATTGTATTATTTTTTTTTTTATGAAGTTCGGTTCGGGTTCGATATTTAAATTGAATAGTTCGGTTCGGTTCGGATTCGAAAAAAAATTGGAAGTTCGGTTCGGTTCGGGTTCATTAAAATTTTAAAAAGTTCGGTTCGGGTTCGGTTCGACCTCAAAAATCTGGGTTTGTAACATCACTATTAAATAGTATATAAAGGGGTAAAGCTAATGAATAATGAATAACGACAATTACGTAAAATTATAGGTGGAATGCCATCGGGACCGTAGGAACATTTAGGTTTAAGGAGACCTAAACCATAAAAAATATCACCAATAGTAAAATCAATAATATTTAAATCAACTGAGTCACACAAAAAAGGAATTTCGGGAATATGTGAAGGAACTTTCGGACGTAAACAACAGAACTGAAAAATGTACTAAAAATATTCGAAATATCTTGGCCAGAGCTGGCAGAAATATTATTATGAACCATAGTTTGTGGAAAAGAATCTTCTTGTTTTCTAGAACGAACAAAATTCCAAAAACGTTTTGGGTTATGAAGTAGATCATTTTGAGTACGATTTAGGTAAGCCGAATATGATAAAATATATTCGATTTTTATTTTACGACGTAAGTCGCTAAATAAATTATAATCATCAAGGTTATTAAAACATTTAAATTTTTTATGAATAATCTTTTTACGGATAATTAAATGTTTCAAGTAGTTACTATACTAAGAAGGAAAGGTAGAATTTATTTTGGTAACTTTAGGGACAAAAATATTAATATAAGAGTTAATAATTGAATAAAAACGTGACGTAGCTTCATTAATATTTAGATTATTAAAAATTAAATCCCATTTACAAGTATTGAGTGCTTGTGACAATCCAAAGAAGTCAGAACGTCGAAAATCAAAAAAACACGAGTTATATTTGATTTTTATTAAACTAGAAGAAATGTTAAATTTTATATATAAAGCTGGGTGATATAAAGTGTCTAAAGGTAAAATTG
>JAIPRL010012795.1:0-11533 GCA_025469235.1 Pemphigus obesinymphae | reverse complement strand
CCTAAGGTTATGTTTGGTTAGGCTCTTAGGTTGCTATCATCCCCGGGGGGTTTGGGGGCCGAGCCCCCAATTGAGAGGTCCGTAGGACCTTAAGTGTGGCGACCGGAGCCGGCAGGCGTAGGGAGCAGTCATTCTCGCGTAGCGAGGGTTCACCCGTTAGGTTATAGGTCATAAGTATATTAAAAGAAAAAAAAACTAAAAATTAAGTTATTTGTGCCGAAACTGAACTTCACTAAGCTTTAAAACACACAATTTTATATGGGTGTCAAAAAAAAATATAATATTATATAATAACGTGTATATCGGTGAATTCGTTAGAAACCACACTTTTGATACGAAAATGCAGCGTAAAATAAGCGGTTTTTGATGATACAACGAACTTCAAATAGCTGTTACTTTTTAACTACTTGAGTCCGCAGATTTCTGATTACAGATTTGAAATCAGCGTAAAAAATACTATAAAACAGCATAAAATAAAATCGAAAAAAAAAAAGGCGCCCGGTAAAGTGTATTTGTTCCAAAATTACACCCTGCAGCTGCAGGTTGCACGCCAATAAGCAACATGACCGACAGGAAAATAATTTTTAATTGATTACCTATATGTATACCTACCTATATGTTTAAGTTGATATTAATCAATTTTTACATAAAAAAAAAAAAAAAAAATTGACTTATATCGAATGGGTATATGTACCTGTTTTTGGGCTTCCAGCGTTTTTTGAACACTCCCAGCATTTTCGGGCAAAACACGTAACGAAAATGGTAAAATTTAATGAGGGGATGATAATCACTCCATTCCACTACGAGGAATACGCACAAAACCCCGTAAAATATAGGTACACGACGGGCGCACTGAACAGAAAAAATAAACTGTAAACCCCCGATCGACGAAAAACACACACACACACACGACGACGATGACGAAAAACGAGCGGACGCGCACGACGCGTACAACGGTAAACGATGGACTGGCGAGAAAAACGCGGCGCACACATGACGCGATCCGCAGCGACACGCGACTGAATGGTGGGAGGAGCCGGGCGGGGAAGGGAACAGCTGTTCGATCGACCGCGCGCGCACACGCTTTCGCGTGTATATTAATTATTATGTGTGGCCGCTCGCCGCCAGGACGTTGCGTGGGACAGGGAAAAGGAAAGGTAATGTGGCGGCGACACTCTACATGTCGTCTACCTGTCCTCCGACCGAGCGACGGGCGACGACGTGTAGACGCGCGTTGATCGAGAAGACGCGGCGCGCGCGCGCGCGCACGCACGCTGCGCAGCCAAAGGGTCACGCGAAAAGATTGCACTTTCGGTGGTGTCGTGGTGACGCCGAGGGTGACCGACATGTCTTTTTTTTTTTTAATTATATAAATATTATTATTAGATTAACATACAGGATGGCTAGGAAGGAGGACAGTTGTTCCGGGCATCACGTTTTTTGGGGACATCAAATTTTAAGGAATTTTTGTTTTTGAGGCTGGAAAAAATAGTGTTAATAATTATAAATTTGGGGTTGAAGATGAGCTTTTTTTTTCTTTTTTGCTCATTCACATTTCAAAGATGTATTTTGGGAGCACCAAAATTCGGTTGTGTACCTAGGGCAACGAACTTATAAAAACGTTACTGGAGTTTATATTTTTTGAATCGATTATTTACAATTTTTCTTTTTAAATATACTATTAGTACTACTTACTAAGTTATATAAACATTGACTTATTTCATGAAATAATACATTATTTGATGCATTTCTTAATTCTTAATATTAGCATTATTATTATTATTGAGAATATTTTTTTTTTACATCAATTGGTAGAGAGTTAAAATTTACAGGACCCAAATAATTAATGAAGTTTTGATCAAAACTTCAGGTCTGTCACTAGATATTTTCCGCCCTAAAGCATAAATAAGCAAAATGAAAATTTCATCAATTTTTTTTCCGATATTATAACAAAAATATGATCTAAAGCAACGCATGACTTGCTTGTACCCTAGCGACGGGCCTGAAAAACTTATATTCGTGTATATGACTAATATCAAATAATTTTTTTTCCCTCGTAGGTTTATCATTCTGTCTATAAAAGAAAAAACTAGACTTTTTATATACAAACATTATAGTGTTTTTTTTTTTTTTTTTTTGTAGAGCAAACCAAGCGAAAATACGTTAAATTCTTTATAGTTTGAATAGGTAGACCCAATGAGATTGTTTATCTTTAAACATATACGAATTATGCAATTTTGTTGTACTCTTAAAGGATTAAGAACATTTTTGGAGGCACCACCCCAAATTACCATATATAAATGAATAAATAAATATAAACTATCCTTAAAGTATGAGGTGAAATTCTTTATTTTAATTTATGAAATTTAAACATTATATAACGCAATTTAACTATTAAACTATTTATATTTCACTTAAGGTTACAATCAAATAATAATCTTAAACATTTTATCCTTTTAACTATATTGATTTTCGGGCAGTTGCAGTTTGATGTGTTTGGGCACTTATATATAGTCATTTCTTCAATCGAAGGTGAAATAATATTTATTAAACAATTCATAAATATTGTTTTGATAAAATTTAGTGATAGTTTTTTATAAACCATTTTATTGCTCTATCAAAATTGCATTTTGTTTTCTATCTTAGACTTTCCCAATTCGAACCAGAGAATAACAAACATGTATCATTCGGATACACCACAATTCGCCCATCAATATTCATATCATAGAGACTATTTATATACATAATAAACAAGAAAGCACCTAAGACCTTTCTTAAGGTACACCAAAAAGAACATTTTCCTGACCTAAAACACCATTGACATTAATAATTTGTTTCCTCTTATTAAGGTAACTTTTAAACCAACTTATATCAATTATAATAAATTCTACTTATATCTATATATATATATGGTTTTTATTTCTTTAACGAGCTAAAAATAATGTAGAATTTTGTAGACACCTAATAAACGCCTGGATTCGATCAAATGTAAGAAACGAAACTTCAAATTAAAAAATATTTTAAGAGGACGATATACTGTCCATTTTTAAGGAGTTCTGTGTAGGCAATTTTTAAGAAGGTTTTTAGTAATGAAAATTTAACAATTAAAAAATGTTAAAATACATTTAAAAAGTAATCCAAAAATAGTTGCATCCCTGTACCACTTTTTATTGTTATATAATCACGAAATTTGTTCAAAAACTACTTGTGGCTTTCTGATCACAGTTTAATCAAAAATTATCTGTAATGAAAAAGAAATAACTACACAAAATAAAAAATGAGAACTTAAGCTAAGACCGAGCATAGGAGTTTTATTCGATATATATATATTTAAATATCTAAAACGTGTGATTAAAAAAACTTCAAATTTTCAAATTTAAAAAAAATTGAAAAAATTAACTATAGTAAAAATTCTCATCTATCATATTATTCTGTTTACATTTTGAATCTACAATAACTAGGAAGAATTTGTACTTAGAAATCGAGAACGTATTTTAATGCCGTTAAGATGAATTAAGAATAGTCTCACGCCTATACATTCGTTTTTTTAAAGGATTGTATATAGTGATGGGTAAATTTGGTCTTAGTCTTGCAGTCTTGGTCTTGATCTTGCAAAAATGCAAGATCAAGACCAAGACCAAGACTTGACTGCAAGACTCTTGCAAGTCTTGCTTTTATATAAAATAAAAATTAATAAATTAAATATATTATTTATTATATTTTTTTTTTCGGTATATGAGTATACACTATTTACAATTCCATACTGAATCTCCAGATTTCTCGTAATGTAATCATCAATATTCAATTGTAATATTTTCGGAAAAGAAAGATTATCGTCTATGGATACATAGGTAAACAAATTTCCTACTATTTCTCGAAAATTCGGTGTTATCGAAAACAGTAAACTACATAAGTACACAGGTACCTACATATCATCAATATCATCGACTGTCATCATCGTGTACAGTGATTATCGTGTCATGATTTAATAATAAATAATAATAATTTAATAAGTGTAATTTGTTTTGATGATGGAAACTGATTCAAATGAGAGTAAAAACATATTTTTATTTATTTATTTATTTTAATAATATATATGTAGCTAAAATAAATTAGTTTTCATTATCTGCAAAAGCAGATATATTATATCATATAAGTTCCAAAGCAGATACAGAGGTCCTTAACGGGAGTGGAAATTAATTAGTAATAAGCAAAAAAAAAGGTCATTAACCTATTTTTTTATACCGTTTCCTTAACAGCACAACACTTCTCGAGACAGTCCACAATTTTTGAACTCGCGCTTAATCGAACAACCTAGGCCCCAGTGGTACAAACGTAATCGGAATTATAGGTACATAAATTCTCGAGTAATGGTATACGATTACAGGCACAGCTAAGGAGGGGAAACTTTTCCGGGAAATCACCGCA
Organism: Pemphigus obesinymphae; assembly: GCA_025469235.1. Lineage (NCBI taxonomy): Eukaryota > Metazoa > Arthropoda > Insecta > Hemiptera > Aphididae > Pemphigus > Pemphigus obesinymphae. The sequence continues at coordinate 7,105 of JAIPRL010012795.1, read as the reverse complement.
GCACATTCAATAACATCTAGAACGAGCTCAAACTGGTGACAAAATGTATTGTACACTAAGGTATACCTATATAACATACTGAAAGTCACTTTTTGGGGTAGTCCAAAATTGAATTTTGGAGTACTCATAAGTCAAGGGAAAATGGACCTAACCTCTCGTGGTTTTTTCTACCTCCCTGTTGCTTAAAACCTCTGTACATAGGTACCCATTAAGGGACAGGGAAAGGACACAGCCTCCTCCGGAGATTACCAAAAAAAGTTACTTTTAGTATGTTATATACAGAAGTGTATAACACACTTTGACATCAGCCCAAGTCCTATCCTATGGGCACACATGCCCTATCTTTTTCCACAGCCAGTTTCGCCCAAAAGGTCGAATTTAAAAAGACCTAATCAATTTGTTATTTTTCAGCTCGGAACATGTACCTCCCGGAAGCTGCCTATTATGAGCTGAATATAATAATAAATTGATTGGAATGTTTCGGGAAGGTCTAGACAGTGCCCAGCAGGAATCATTTGTCATGACCGAAACGAGAACTTAATGGGTGGTGCCAGGATTGATCTGTGCTGTTAGGGTATACTCCAATTTTTTGTAAACGGAGGGAGCAATGACCCCTGTATCCATCCTTGTATACGTATAAATAAATTTATAATTTATAATATAATAAATTTATTTATCCTTATTTATAAATTTGGTTAAAAATAAAGCAAGACTGCAAGAATTTGTAAGACTAAGACCAAGACCAAGACCAAGATGGCCATAGTTTTGGTCTTGGTCTTGCTTTGTGCATCACTAATTATATATAAGCAACTTTTTAGAAAAATTTCAAAATATAAAAATATAATAAATTTAAAATAATTTAAAATTAGTAACGTGTCTATCACTTTTTATTGATGCATAATATCGGGATATTTGCTTAAAAAAAAAATTGATTTACACAAAGTGTTAAAATGGGGTTTTAAATAGTATTACAATAAAAACATCAAGTATAAATAACAATATTTTAAAGTAAATATCATTTCGTTTTTAAATTTATTAATTAAAAAAAAAAAGTTATTGTAGTTTCAAAAAATTATTTTTTTTACTTTTTTAAGCTTTAATAACATTTTTAAGAGGCCTTCCACCACCTTTTTTTTGTCAAAAACTACTCAATCAAATTTCAATAGTCTGGCAAGATGCGTACTCATTACGCATAACAATTTTAAAAACGTATATAGATTTTTTATTACTTACTCGAGGGAATGATCGAGCCACATTTTTCATTTTCATATTTTATACTATAATTAAAACCATTTAAATTTTCTAACAATTTCAACATTTTGAACATAAATATCTCTCGTAAATATTATGGGAAATTCGAAGATTTTCATCAAAATTTAAATTGATGTACTCATTGCGACGTTCTAATGGGAATTAGAATGGTCTATATGAGTAAAAAAAATGTTCTGGTTTTTTTTAAATAGATAACTGACATATGCACATTGGTGCGTGCAATGGCTCGCCGTATACTTTTGATGCTGGTTACTAACACTAAATGTTCACGTACGCCTTATACAAACACAAAATCGTACAAGAAATGTATAATAAATTGCCTAAATAATACTCCTTAGAAAAAAATAATGTAATTGTTGCCCGTTTATTCTTTAGATTATGTTTCAGGAGCATGTGTGTCTATCTCGAATATAAGCATATGTATACGTCTATACCTATTTATCTCGAACAAATGTATTCCCCAAGGTAGAAGTTAATTTATTATTGCCCCTTTATTCTTTAGTACACGTATCCTGAACGTGTGTTTATAGAATTTACGCAGCGAGTATAATACCATATACCTATACCTATTTATCCCATGCAAATATATCCCATAAGATAGTAAATTGGAATTTTTTGGGGAAATTCAAAAAAAAAAAATTCCTTGAGCTTCAAGTACCCTGCATTGTTTAACTTTCTAAATAGAACAAAAACAGTAATAAGAATAAAGAAAAACAATAACAGAGTAATAACAATATTGTTGTTAATTTAGTAGATATGTACCTAAGTGAAAATAATTTTATTATCAGTTTTTTTTTTTAATACAGCAGTGCGTGTAAATTGAATTTGCGCCACGTGTATATGTTCTATTCAATATTATTAAGCCTATAATTTAAATAAATTCAGATTGGTTTCAATCTTTTTAATTATTAACAGTCTGTTGATTTAACAGTGATAACATTACAATAACAATGCAAGAATAACAGTAGTTACAACATTACAAAACCGGTGGATAAACAGTGATATTAAACAGTGTATTAACGGCGGAATAACAGTGAAATAATAATAAGTAATAATAAGTATATTGTCCGTTTCTTATATAAACTTTAAATGTTAAAGTAAGCCCAAGTATGTAGAATTAGAAAATAGTTATAATTAGATTGATGAAATTTATTAAAAATAGCAAAGGACAATACAATATGATAACTTTAAAATTAAATTTTAGAAATAGTAAAGAATAAATAAATAATTTGTTAATAGACACAGCTGGGACCAAAAATATATTAGATACCTTATATAATATAATATACTATTATTTACCAAGAAAAAATAGAATATTTGACAGGAGTCAGTATAATAATATTAAATAATTCAGATAACTATAGGTATTTAAAATAAATGACTTGGGAATTAAAAGCTCAAGTCATGTTGTGAAAATACAGTTTTAGGGTAAATTTGAATTAATATATGTATAATTAAAATAAATAAATAGTATTTAGAAAAATAAAACAACAATAATTATTTATAATATTATAATTTTTTTTTTTATATATTATCACTTTTTTCGTACATAACTGTACAAGCATTGATAAATCGGATTGTCTCCATTCTTCTGTATGTTATCTCCATATTTCCACGACTTTCATAATTCTGAAACATTTCATAAAAATAAAAACAGATATTATTAGTAGGTATAGTAGATTTATAAATTTATTGTTCGTATTCAATGTTGGGCATTAACTTATTAATAAGTTAACAGTTAAGTTAATTTTAACTTTTAACTTAACTTTTTATATTTGATTATTGTTAATTTAACTTACTAACTTAACTTGTTTTTGGTTATATTACTTTTAAATAATGAGTTAATTTAATTAAAATTCAGTTAAGTTAATTTTGAAATAATTTATACATTTTGATTTCATATTGTGTCTATTATCAAAATGGTTGTATAAATATAAAGTTGTTTTTGTCGTTTCTAATAATTAATATATTATAAAAATTATTTATTTCCCGAAAATATAAATAAAACTAGAATACCTATTACCTATATATTACATAATAATGTCCACGTAATATAAATAAAGGAAAATATTAGATTTCCCACCAATAAACAATATTTATGTAGGTACTAATTTGCAATGAGCAATTTCCATTTATTAGAATTTTGAAGAAAAATGTAGGTACTTACTAATCTAACATTTTTATGAACTTATTTGTAGTTAATTTTAATACGAATTATTAAAAATACATTATAATATTTTAAATAATATCATGTTAATGGTTTTTAAAAATGTTAAAATGCTTATAGTTAAAAATAACAGTATCTCCAAAAAAATAATTGATACTTAATTATACCTGTTGTCTCAAATGTTATTAACTCGGACAAAAAAAAATTAACTTAACTTAAGTTAATAAGTTTTTTTTTTTTAATTTATTTAACTTTAAATTTAACTTAATCGTTGGCAAAAAAGATAACTATTAACTTTAAACTTTTACTATTTGTTTCTATTATCTTAACTGAGTTAAAAAAAATCATTAACTTGCCCATCATTGTTCGTTTTAGAACCGCTTCTTCTTGATTTGGATCAACCACAGCTCATATCTGTGACAGATCCAACACCAGAAAACGTGTTATGGATGAAGGATGATTAAGAGACTCATTGTCATATTAATAATTATAATTTTCCAAAAAGACTTAAGTATAACATCTAATATTAATTAAATATTCTTGTATTGATAATTCACATAATCCAAAAGAACAAATTATCCTAATAATAGGTAGGTACTTAATTTTTCTTATAGATATTGATAATTCTTGTTTTCCAATTATGTATATCAAAAATATGTTGAAACAGCCATCATAAATTGAATTAAAGGCACGGAATATTTACTGAAATACGAAAATGTAAGTAAATGCATTTTACAAATGAGTTATAAATTGTAATTTTATGTATAACAAAGGTTAACATAAACTTATTAAAAATTAATTTAATTTATATTTATTTTTATACCTATATCTTATTGTTTATTAATTATTATCAATAGGTATAGTATTTTTTTTAAAATAAACCAATTAATTATACCTAACCTCGGATAATGAATTTTTTTTTATGAATCTTACTATTTTTTTCTATTAATTGATTACCTATATTATTTTGTTTAATTTCAATATTTTACAAATATTTTTGTATTTAGTGTCACAATTTTAATGAAATTTTCATTTTAGTAGATATCTAATTAATTGTACATAATCAAAAAAACGGCATCGACTAATATATATATACTGTATTTTTATTCTTAATAAATTTAAAATTGTTTATATATTTGTTTAATGTTTATATTCATACATATTCATACAATGATTATTTAAATACCTATGAACTAGTTATACTTAATTAAATATATTATTTATATTCATAATAATTAATTTCACATTAATCTGGATACTATTAACTTTGCTTTGGAATCTAAATTAAAATGTATAAGTATAATAATACTTTTCGAAATTTTATTTTATGAAATATTGATCAAAATTATAATACATTACATAATAAGAAAAATTTGTACAGCTCACAGAGTAAGATTTTAGTTTGTGGTATGGTCACATAGTTACCGAAGTAAATATTATGAGTATTATCACAGTAAATAATAAGAAAACCAAACATTTTTTTAAAAAAATATCAAAAAATAACTTCTCAGAGTAACTTAATTTTATAAAAGGAAATACTCGCTAAGTGTACCTATGTTAAATTTTTGTAAACGGCAACGGATTGAGTTATTTAGTATAAATACATTTTCAAAACCACTAGCCCCCTGGCTCCACTCAAAATCTAAAATTATAAGTAACTTGTTAATTAAAATTTACTTAGAAAAAGAGTATCTTATATAACTGAACTATTTACTTTTAAACTCAATAATGCCTGGCATTAGGTATTTATTATCTAGCTAAAAAATAATTTTACCTTAATTATTATTAAAAATATTTATGCATAATATAACTATGTAAGTAGGTACACCAAAAAATTATTTATATACATAAATATACCTACGCTAGATTTACTAAAATATATACAACATTAAATTATTAGTATTTTAATAGATATATACTTATTTTAAGTTATTTACGTAATTTAGGGATACCTAATAACCTTTACTTGTTATATAAATGCATTTCACATACAAAACGAATTCGTGAATATCAAATTGACCGTCTTCCAGGTATGTTGAATATTACTCGAATAATAGTATTAACTTAATAACACCACGATCCATGCTCATAATATTTACGTAAACAATTAATAGGTAATAATAACAATAAATAGAACACAAAATTAAATTAAAATAATCGTTAAAAAAAAAATATTATTACACCCACAGATATACAAAACCAGTGGTGTAAGAGAAGGGGGTAGTAGCCCCCCCCCCAGGTATAAAAAAACTATAATTTTTTCCCCCTCAGATAAAATAAACAATCATCATTAATTTAAACATGCATAATTAATTTGTAACATTTAATAATAAATAATACTCAAAGATTACATTTTTGTAATTTATGAATTATTATTCTCCTATAATATATATATTTGAATTATAATTTTTTTATATACTCGTATCATGCTGTATTCATATTTTCACTTACTTAGCACTCTGTATAATAATAGATATAATACTAGTAAGAACCAAAAACTGTTATCTCAAAATAATTCTATAAATCATTCAATCTTATAGGATAATAATTAGGTATCCTATAATAGGATAGAAATATTATCGTGTATTTTATGAACATCTAAAATTTAATATACCTATACGAGTTTTTAATTGTCATATCTGAGTCGGTCATAGCCTTTGCTTACTTTCGGCGAAAATATGAAAAAGTACTTTATTTTTATTTTATGCTTAATTTATTTTTATTCTGTTTAAAAAATATATATATTGTATATACTGTATATATTGAATATTGATAAATATGAAAAATATTGTATAAGTATAATACTTTATAAAACAAATAAGACTATTTTATTAAATAATTTATTCCATTAAAGTATTAAATAAATTTATATTGCATTAATGATATTATATTGTTCCAAAAATCTAGGTACTAGGTATCATCAAGATTAGTTATAAATTGTACAGATGTCAGTCATGAAATACCTACATAGATTTTTGTTTGTAGTATTTACTTTTTATTTTTTAAGTAAATAATATAATATATACAATATTTAAATATATATATATATGTCCTATAGGTATAAACTTATAAAGAAAAAAACGATGAAGTATTACACTTTTCACAGATTATTTATATTAGTGTGAGATTTTATATATTACATACTAAAAATATATATATATATATATATAATCCTTAAATGTTTGCCCCCCCCCAAGTGAAAAATAGTTAGTGTATAGTACTGTATACAACACTAGTTAGCTAACTTGTTATACGACTCCATATGCGACATTGATGCCTCAGTATTTTTATTGATTATTTATTATTATTATTATTATTATTTATTATTGATGTCCACAGTATACAGGGTGTTTCCGAAATGAGTACCATAAATTCGTACACATACTCAGTGGAGTGACCCAATGACGAAAGTTTTGAAATTTTTTTTCTACCTTTAAAACCTACGTTTTTTTGATTTTATTCATAATATATTGATATAAATGTAAAAATAAATACACCGTGCTATTACTTGCAAAATTCTCATACGAATCGATATATCACATCATTTTTTTCCTCGTGGCGACACTTTGGCGACACGAGCGTAACGCGGGCGTCAAAGTCGGGCGAATATGGCAAAAATGATGTGATATATCGATTCGTATGAGAATTTTGCAAGAAATAGCACGG
>JAIPRL010012794.1:0-10162 GCA_025469235.1 Pemphigus obesinymphae | reverse complement strand
ATTCCACTCTACCCGATCAATTGCCTCTCTCGGAAATTCCTCATTTAATAATCCCTCAAAATAGTCTTTCCATCTCTTTATCACTTCCTTTTCCTCTGTTAACACCCTCCTATCCTCATCTTTTATACACTAAACATTTCTAAAGTCCCTGGATTGTTTTTCTCTTTCCTTAGCCAGCCTGTACACTTCTTTTTCCCCTTATTTAGTTCCTAACCTCTCATACAACTCATCATATTTCTCTAATTTAGCTTTACTCTATTTTGCTTTATGGTTTTATATATAGGTATTCGACATTTGCATCAATACATTTTTAACAACCCTACAATACCGGTGCACCTCACATTCAAAATTTTTTACCTGAAAATCGACGACTCGTTTACGAACAACGAAAACATATAGGTATACCTACCATATAAAAATGAATTATCGTACAAATAAAAGATTAAAGTATAGGTAAAAGATTACTGTGCAAATTATCAAATATACATCAATGTTTATCTTATAATGAATATAATCGTTTGTGTAGATAAAATCATTTTGAATTTTCTTTGATAATAAGTTCACAGTTTCACACGTTGGTGACTGTCTGTATCGTATCGTTAGTCGTTGGCTATTAGGGTAGGTACCTAGTGCGTAAACGTATATTATTACCATGGACGTCGAAATTTCTGAAATATTTGAAACACGAAGAGGAAAACGGTGTTTTAATATCAATAATTATACATTTAATGAGTTCCGTATTTTAAAAAGTGGAGATTCAAATTTCAGATGTACAAATAAAAAATGTTCTGCAAATGTCTAATTATCGTTACATTAAATAAAGTAATAAAAATGACCGACACTCATAATCATGAGGAGTATAACGATCGAATAACGACAAAGAGAAATAATTAGAAGTATACACTAAAACGTAGGTAGTGCGGAAAAAGATTTGTACATAAAACCAAATAAAATTATATGCCGTGAGTTACTTAATACGCAGACAATATTACTACAAAATTAACTGTTAAAAGTGAAAAGGAAAATTTCACATAAAAAGTACATAGATTATATATGTATAATATATATGTATACTATATAGTATAGGTACGCGTACATTTTGAAATTTAGTATTATGTTAGTAAAAATTTTAAATATGCATTATTATATAAAATATAAATCGAAGCATACCCAACTCTAATCACAGGTATAGGCACCTATCTAAAATGTGTGTGCGCAAACGAGTTCTTTTTTTAGGCGGTATTTCGTTACAGGTAGGTAAAATGTATGTGCGCAAACGAGTCGTAAAAAAGGTAAATGTGCGCATGAAGCTCGGCCCCGACCAATCTGAATGGATTTGCGCCAGGCACATGATGTGTCTATAGATCATAATTTTAGAGGCGAGGAGGCAATAATTTTTTAGAAATATTCTAAATCCAAAAATGTATATATATATATAAACTAATAATAAAAATATATAATGTACACGTAATACACTCTCGTACCTAAATAAACAAATATATTTTAATAAACAACGTTGCTTGCCAAGACTAAAACGGACAACAGCAAATTTGATTTTTCAGTTAACGGGTAACACAATATAATATCTAAATTGGTATAATGTCACATGGGGGTTTTTTTTAGGGGGGGGGGCAATCGCTTCTATCGCTCCCCTTCCTCAAATACGTGCCTGATTTGGGCTTATACTTAACGTCTTGTCTGAAGGTAAACATGTATACCTATACCTATGAAAATATTATTATAATATTGCCCACTGCTCTATATATGACCATAAAACACTAAGCAATGGTTCTCATGTTGGGGTGTCTATTGCCACATACGCTTATATTTTATACGTTCTTTTAAAATTCAGTTTTATTGATTTTTTACCGAAGTATATACTAATATATACGTTTTTATGCAAAACGTACTATTGCGAAAAAAACAATTTTTTTCTTTCAGGAAACACGATTGAAGTAAAATTGACGTGCCAGCCGCGCCTATTTCGAAATTTGAACTTTTTTTTATACCAATATTTAGCATGTAATTCGCATGAATTTGCATGACAATTTTTAGAATTTTCGCGATCATTTTTACGCGGTAAACACGTTTTTTTTTTTTTAATTTCAGGCATTGCGCCCATTTCGAAATTTGAATTTTTTCTTATGCCATTATTTAGCACGTCATTTGCATGGATTCGCATGAATATTTTTAAGATTTGCACGATATTCGTTTGGCGGCTACATCAAGCTTTCTGTATGCGCGGCTGCCGAAACTCATCGGTTGTGTTCATTTGTAAAGTTAAGATTTTCATGTTTAAACGTACCAATATAAACCTGTTATTTTTGACAAAAATACACGATTATTTAACGATAACTAATTGTACAGATACAAAACTATTTTTAAACTACTTTTAAAATATATTAAAATAATTTCAAATTGTCAGATTTAAATTTTTTTTCTAAATTTCATAAAAATTTACCTATACAGAATCTCGTAAAACGGGTAAAAGTTTAAATTTCGAAATGGGCGCGACTGGCGCCATTTACGTGTGCAATTGTAAATAGTATACGTTTTGCGAAAAATAAGATGTTTAGTGCATGATTTATTACAGGAAATAGCACGTTTTGATGAGAAAAAGATGATATAGTCTCAATCGATTTATCGTGTAAAATCATTCCTCCTGGTGAAATTTTTTACACGTACGTGAAACAATAATTGACACTGCAAAAGTGCTGGAAATACCCCTATTTAGCTCTATCCACGAGCATTTTCCCCTAAACTTTAAACGCGATTATATCTATATTAAAAACACATTTTTAAAATTGGACATAAACATAAACCGCGGACACGTCTTTGATTTACTTATATTAAATTAATATGACTGTATAGCTTCATATATAGATTCTCTAAAGGAGTACGCACAATTGATTAACAATATTACGGTTTTATAAACAGATTAATGCCAATTTTTTTAATGAAAAAAAAATGTTCAATATGATGTCATTTTGCAAAAAAAAAAAAAAAACAAAACAAACGTAATATTACATTACTATATATAATCGTCGTCGTGTATACTAATTCTCTTTCAAAACTATTGTCAATTACGAAAACCAATTTTTTTTGCGTTTTAAAATATTTATCCGAAAAAGTTTCATTTTCGCCAGTATATGGAGTACCTTGAAAAAAGCGCTCTTACTATAGCCGTATATATAGCTTTTATTGATTGCTTTACCTATATAGTGTTTAAAAAAAAAAAAAAAAAAATTCTTAAAAAAAGTAATTATTTTCAGCGTGTCGTCATCGATTAAATTATGTAATCCCTTAAAGAGTTTTAGGCTCATCCATCCTTAATGTATCCTTTATATATCCTTTATTAGTATTATAAATTATACGTACCGGTTACTCTTTGGATGGTACCGTTCAACAGCCGTCCAACGTGACCGGCTACCTGAGCGCCCAAGCTGAATCCGATCACGTGCAGATCCTGTAGATACAGGTCCGGCCGCAGTCTGAATAGCCGCAGTAGTAACATTTTGGTGCATTTGCCGACAAGTGGTACGTTGTGCACAGCTTGCACGTAACACGGCGGTTGCACCAGTTCCTTGTAGTCTACCGATATCACGTTTAGGTCCTGGTATTGGAGATAGGCTGTGGACATAGGACGCATACACAGGGTATATTAGCTTATTAGCATATTTGGGCCCTCGAAGCTTTTATAAAATCACAGTTCGGCAGTTTATCTGGTGTTTTTGTGCGATTATGAGAGGATATACCCGAATTAGATATTATAGAGTGCTTAGATCATATACCTACGATATATACTTATATAGGATAGTTGTGATGATCGTTGGTTGTGTGGAGCCAACGTTTTTCATCGGGGGGCCACATCGAAATAAATATTACTAAAAATACAATTTTAACATATATACCTATATATATATATATATATATATATAGGTAATACTAATAATTTCAATAATATCATAAATACGAGTTTTTATAGTGATGTTCAGTTATCCTTATTTAATATTTTCGAATAAAATATTATTGGGGAAAATTTATTATTATTATGGTTATTAGTTATTATTACCTATTACACCTAATCGCATTAAATAAAGAACATATTTTAATATATATATATATCTACCCAAGTGTAAAAATATTTAGTGTGATTTTTGAGGTTGAATGTTTTTCACATATTCGTAAAACTGCATTCAAGCGTTCGTCGTTTAACCGGAACGATAAGTACCTATTTATTTTTTCAATGTATAACAATCGAAAATGTCGGCTCACAATATTATAAGTGCTATACCGAAAGTATAGTAGGTACTTATAATCATTTTTTTTAGCAAAACTCTTAATAGCTTTAAAATCTATTTCAGAAAGGTTTGAATAACATATTTGTAAGCATTATTACTTTCTTTAAATGCTGTTCTTAAAAATATCGATAACTTTCATTCGTAAGTTAGATCCAACATCTTCTACAGTATAGTGGTTTCACTCAAACTATACACTGCAGTTCAGCCAGTTCTTTAGGAACATTTTATAGTTAATCAATTTTAATCTAAATGGATAATAAAACTGGATGTGTGGAATAATCGTTTACCATATACGTAGAGCAAACTTAGATAAGGAGTGCATACAGGGACGTCATTTGAGGGATTCAGACTATACTTTTGCATTTTTTTTTTTAAATTTTTTAAAAATTAGAGTAGTAACGCTACATTATTTTATAGTAGGTATCTATAGAGATTGAAAATTCTCTGGAGGATTTATTCCTTTTAAGGTTTTCATCCTCATATCCTCAAATCCAATTGTATATATATATATAATATAAAGTGGTAACTTATAATAAGACGCCATAACATTTACCAATGATAATTACCTAAGCGAATGATTATACAAGTTATGTACTTGTACTTATATATATATTATGATGAATTATTATTCAAAACATTCATGATATACTGTATACGAGTATAATCACAAGTGAATACAATTTTTTACTAACAATTTTTGAATTATTATATTTACCTACCTATTAAAAAAAAAAATTTATATTATGTTTAGGTGTAATTCAAGACGAATGACGTGTGACCGTGTGATAATATATGTATGCAGGAAGCGTTAGTGCGTGTAAGTGGATTTCATTCCTTAATTATGAATTTGTTTTAATTAAAAATGAGTCGTGTTATGATTTTAATTGCGCCTTCTGCACTGGTGTAATAAAATTCAGCGTGATAATAATAATTTATTTTAGAAAAACGTAATTAAAATATTAAGCCATGCGTGTATCTATAGATAGATCATATACAAAGAGTTCTTATTCCCAAAAGGGGTTGTTTGTAAAATATGCAATCAGGTGACATAACGCTATAACACGGTTAGAGCAGCCTTTAATTAGGTTAAAATTGTATATAAAATAATGGAAAAAATATTAATATATATTAAAATGTACACGTGAAGAAAATAATATTGATTTAAAACTCAATATTATATAAAAAATATATATATTGGGGAAAGGAGGGTAAGTTGGTGACCTTAAGCTGTAAACATTTTTAGAAGATATTTTATTTTGTACTTAATAATATATTTAAAAAAAAAAAAAAATAACAACTACATTTTTATTTTAAGTACAAGTCTTGATTTTTTTTAAAAAATCTTAGTGTCTCGCCATCTCACCCTATAGGTGGGGTAAGTTGGCGTTATTTAAATATTATATTCAAATAGGTATTTACATTAAATCTGTGACATATACCACATGTATGCTATAGCATAAAATTCATATTAAGATTTAGAGCGGCAAAATTTATTACATTGTAATAAATAGATATCAAAAGATTTTTACAAATTAATATAAATGTACTTTTTATTAAAAAAAAAAATATATATTGACTTTTTTACTATATCTGATAACAAATGTATTTTTTATTGTGAAAAAATAGGTAGCTAAGAGAAACGTTTTATTTTTCGATAATGATTGCCAACTCACCCGACATAATAATACTTTATAATAATTATTATTCTAAAACACTCAATAATACTAATTTAATCAGTGACACCCAGAAATAATGCATGCAAATTTTGCTATTCGATAAAGATTATTAAATAATTAATATATAATTACAATTATTTGAAAATTATTACGGCAGACGGTCGTTTTGAGAAAAATGACAACAGAAAATCACCTGTTTATCTCTATAATCTCAAACTTCGAAAATTAAACGTTTATAATCTCCGTGTGTATATGATATTTGAAAACTAATTTATTTAACAACGATATAATCAGTTAAAATCAATTCGTCAACTTATCCTCCTCTCCCCTTTATAAAAAAAGTTCTAAATTTAACTATATTATTCTATGTTCATAAAGTTTGTAGATGTAATGATACTTGTATATACATATTATATAATATTACATTAATCATTAATTAAAATATACAGGTTTTTTGTAACTATTGTCATACATTAAAAATAAAAAAAAATTTATAAATAGGTGTCTAGTCAATATAGTTGGTAATACTCGTGTCATGAAATAATAATGAAATTTATTAAAAATATATTCAACAGAAAATACGTTTTACATCAAAGCACATGTATAGTATTGTGGAGTTTTTCATAATATGTTAATATCTATAGATATATAAGTAATAGTCTCTGAAGTTTGACGTTCGTTGATGAATATGATCAAAAGGTGGCATATAAATTATAATAAATACAAATTAAAATCTGTGGGTAGTAAAATATGGAAATTATTATAATTTATTTATTAAAATTTGAACTTTTTGCCTTAAATGTTAATTATACACGAATTGTTGAACCATATATAGAGTGGGACTTAGTGCGAGCTTTAAAGTATAAATTATATTTTTCTTCCTATAAAACAATTATGGAATATGAAATTCATTTAATTTCGGTGATAAATTAAAAGTGTCATGAGAGTACGAAGGTACAATAATATAATAGGGGAGCTCCTATATAATAATTAATTTGTTCAGCTTATCTCGTATATTATTGCGTTACTATATTTACTACCTAAACAAATGAAAATAAAGGGCATTTTTATTATAAATGTTTGTTGCAATTTGATTGAGATGAATTATTTAATTGTGTACATATATCACTTCACTTTGTGACCAGATTTCGGGTTAAAAAATATTTTGTACGGACTGTCAAACAATTTTGTTTGTAAAATGCGCATTTTTTTTAAGGAAGCTGGACTAGAGGCGTGTATAAAAACATTAAAATTAATTAATATTTTCTTATCTTTAGCTTTAATTTTTAATTCTAGCAAAATATTTAGCACGGATGATGTATTTTATTATAAACCGTTGTATTAAATGTGTAAAAATACCAGGTGTTAGAATTGTATGCCTACTTTTTTTCAATTTTGCTTCTATGAAATTAATATTTTTTGTTTAGTTTCTTTTCGTTCCAGTTAGAATAGGAATTTTAAACATAGAATAAAACTTCCACAAATATTAATAGAGCATTAAATTGTGATATAAAAGGATCAATAAGGGTTCGGGTTCCTTTTAGGGATTCTTTAAATAATTATAATTTCAGATTTCGGTTTCCAGTAATTAAATTTTGGTGTAATAATCGGTTTCCTTAACAGGCTTTTATTAATATTCGGCCCAACATAGAATCTCATCTCCATTTCTATCTTCCTAACGGTATATAATTTATGTCGGATGTGAAAACCTATGGGAAATATTGATAAAATTCAAGGCTGATGTCTATAGAATCATTAACAACGAAACGAGTAATTTAATATTGGGCTTAACGTTTATGACAAATCTTTCAAATCTACAAATCGTGTTTCTTTTAATATTTCCGTAATATTGTTTTCATTGTATCGATTAGACGTGTCCGCTATAGTAAATTCGAAAGTCTGAAGTTTGAATCGTTGCTTAAGACACGCGTTGAACAATATTCCTAGAAATTTGCGTTACATGTGGCTTATAGAATATTCGGTGTAACAAGTGACATATTTAATATTTTTATGTATAGACGGATGGAAAAAAATTATGGTTTACTAAGTCCAAAAAGGTTGTATACAAATACAAACAAAATACGTTTAAACATTTTGAATCAATCAAGATTTCGTTTTTAAATTGGCTCAATATGCAAAATACATGTCATTATAGTATTCCAATAAGTTTTAGACCTTATATAATTTTCATGTAGACAATGGTAAACCAGACTATATTAACTATATTAGCGTCCATTATATGTATGCAGATTGCAGACGATATAGCCGTTTTCAGACCTAGGATACATTTACCAGAAACACATATTTCCGACGGTCGTACCTGTGTCGTTGCTTACCGTAATATTGTCTATTTGAACTTTTTTTTTTAACTTTTGTTACGTATAGTTTTATTTTTGAGTCATATATATGGCTTGCATATCATTCGCGTTTATCTATTATTAAAATAATTACTTTATCAATTAAAAAAAAAAAAATTAAAAATTATTTTTTAAAGTATCAACTAATATTGTTGTTTTGGTATCAGAAAGCATTTTATCTACAAAATTTTTTATTCGATTCTTTCTATTTAAAAAAATGTATAGTATATCGTGAACACATTTTAGAAACATGTAAATGACAATACGCAAACGATGTATAAAATGGTACCTACTCATCTCTTTTGATCTTTCTATCGTTCAATATGATGATATGTAAACGATGCACAATTTTTTAGTACAGGTAAACGGGCAATACGCAAACGATACCAAACGATCCGATAATGTCAACGCAAAAAAATGTCTCCACCTTCAGATTGAAAAAAGGAAACAAAGTTCAGAGACGTAATCACCGAAAATATTTCGACGCATCCAGACGCCAGTTGTCGACATTTGTCATCAACTTTAAGTAAATTAGTATTTATTAATATATTCTCTCAATGCAATCGAAAAAAGGTTATTATGGATTATAATTTCCGGTGTTCCGGTTTTGTAAAACTATGTATACTTAAAAATAATATTAATGTACTTATATAATTATAATAAATTAGTATAATTATTTTAGTTCTACAAGAATAGTTTTATATAATCGTTCATCAGGATCATTGTTTTTTTATTAATCTTCTAATAGATTTTTAGATTGTTTTATTGAGTCTAAAGAAGGACGAACCCAAAACTATTTTCTATTTTTACATTAAATAGATAGATACATGTACAGCGTCTGCGGTTACTGTGTATTCTTCATTCACTATTTTTACTATAACTGACCAAGTTGTTGATGACAATGTAATTTAAACGTGGTCACGTGTGTTTTTGATAATATGATAATATATATATATTATTTTTTGACAAAAAAATTTATTACTAAACAGAAAACAGAAAACAGAAAACAGAAAATTAAGTTGGGCAGTGGGCTACATATTAATTCAAAGGAAACGGAAACATGGTACATGGTATCTACATATGGTACCATGGCGGTTTGTAGAAGAGAAGATGATATCAAGGAATAAGATACCTACACTAGATGTACATAGGTTAGTATAAGTATGTAAATTGAATATTTAAGAAAGCCGGTGCTACAGAAGTACCTATCTAGGTTAGATGAATAGTTACAACCGGGAATTATAGGGGCTTGGATTAGATTGGAATGGGCAGATCATGCGCATGGAGGAAATACAATTCGGTAGGGAAAATGGTAGTATTTACTTACAGTCTACAAGAAAACTCGAGGGGGATAGAAAACTGTATAAAAAGAGATTTTTCGAAAACGTAACATAATAACTTAGTTTGGTTATATAGTGATAGCGGGGAAAGAATCGAGATTAATATAGAAGCGGATATGTTTGGCGGAATGGTCTCGGTGTCACATTGAACAATAGGATGCACCTATTACTTATATAGGTTTATACAACTATACAATAATTTAGAGCAGTACACATTTTATATAAGATATAAACTAATCATTATACTTGGGCATCCTGTAAAAATACCCGGCAAGTAGGTATAGGCACAGGTTAAATGAAACCAGATTGTACACTCAATGCTTATCGAAAAAAAATCGAATTCGATAGTTACTAACGAGCTCCCAAATTAGTGTTACCACATGTTAGAATCTAAAAGTCTTTAATGATTTTCTAATGATTTAAATCCTAATATTATTTATTATCATTTATGAACAGTAAATAACGTTCAAGGTTTATAGATTAAATCG
>JAIPRL010012793.1:0-11535 GCA_025469235.1 Pemphigus obesinymphae | reverse complement strand
ACCCTTAGGAAGACCACGCTTACGTTGGGAAGACTGTGTAAAAAGGGACGTGGAAAGCATTAAACCAGAGATACCATGGAGAGTAGCGGCAGAAAATAGAGATGGATGGAGAGAAATTTGTTTGGCGGCATGGTCTCAATGACCGTAAACCCAAAAAAAAATAAAAAAAAATAAAAATATATAGAATGACGAAGGCACAATACCAACATACTAGAAAATAGCTGCAGCTTTATCCATTATTTGTATCCTCTTTAAATATACTTTTTACTATAGAAAATTCAAATATCTGTTGATTAAAACTATTTTGAATGAAATAAAAAGGAGTCTTGTTAGTTAAATCGTACGCGGAACGTTTATCCGCCGTTTAATATTATTCAAGATATTTTCTCCCAAATGTATAACTAATTTTGACCGTGTTCTAAGAACTGTTCTTATTATTTGCACTTCTTTAAATGTACTTTTTATTATAGAAAATTAAAATATTTTTTATATATACATCTTTATTCAAGTATTTACTTTGGTATTTTGTTATTTCATATAATGAATAATCTTGATATTAAAATATTGACATTTGTATTTGTTGATTTAGAATATAGATGTATTTATTTGTCTCCTTGTAATTTAATATATATTCAACTACTTATACAGGATTATGGTAACTGTTTTAACATACGGTGATAAGAAACTGTGGAGAGAGGCGTTTCTCTATATTTCAACTTATTACTACAACACCGAAGGAAAATGTAAAAATGCGTTCACGGTTAAAGAAATAGAGAGTACAAAAAACATTTGAAATTATTAAAAGGGCAGCTGGTCGCGGCGTCTGGGGAAAGGAGCAGTGTGGCTCACGATACAATAAAATATTTACGAACGTATTAAAGTTCCCCACATTACTCCCCCCCTAGAAACAAAAATTGTATACAAAAATAATTTTGCAAGGATTATAAAAATAAAAATAAATTTTACAAATGTTTGCCCGTCCCGAATCCAGCCTTGATGGATGATGCCGTGATCATCGTCCCTCCCGTGGGTGCCTTCGAGTTGACGGAGACGCTAGGATCGGGGCACCCTTCCGATATTTCCTCGCCAATAATCGAAAGTTGGGTCGTCTTATTTTTGTGGTAGGCAGAATCGGACTCGCTTTTTCTTGTTGACTTGGACGGCATAGGTTTGATCCATTAGTCGGTCTAAATCTTCTGGAACGAAAATGGACCTCTTTGAGTGATTGGTGCCCGTAACTGTGCCATGGTTTCGCGTAGTGTGGTGATGAGCTCCGGCATTTCTGGCTCTGACACCGTAATATTAAACAGCTCTCCTGGTAGACGTAGTGCTGTGCCGTATACCAATTCGGCTGGAGAAAACCCGACCTCTGGCTTCACCGTCTTCCTCAGAGCCAGGAGGACGATCGGAAGCTTCGTTGTCCAGTGAACGGACTCTTGTGCAATGAGCGCGGCTTTTAGAGACCGATGATGCGGATGATACGGAGACGTTCTGACATGTCTGATGCCTAATGTCGTGGTCAGCGCCTTGAACAAATCCACTTCAAACTGTCGTCACTGGTCGGTTGTTATGACGTCCGGCACACCAAAACGCGATATCCACTGCGTAATAAGCGTGACGACGACATACACAAACCAAGTTGAGAAAACATTTTTCAGTTAAAAAGAGTTTAATATTTTATTTTGTTTAGTTTAAATTAATAAAATTATTATTTATACATTTGTATTTGTATTTATATGAATAATGATTTAATTGGCCTTACCTCAAAGTAACAATGAGTTTTTCTTGTGGTGAAATACAATATCAGCGTGTTCATTTGCTTCCATGTCGTTTTTAATTGTATCTAACAGGTCATCGAATGATTGTATGGACATTCGGAAATAGTTAAAAATTTTTTCATCATGATCCCTAAGCCTCGGATATAAAGTAATATAGTGACTTGAAGAAAGCCTTGTTTTCAAAATTGGATGAACCCAAAATTTTCTTTCCCTTTCCTGTCTTCGTCTCCTCATCCTTCTGTGGACGATCCACAAACACACAGTGTCTATTACATCCATTCTCGATGTACGTCGGAACTGTACTAATTATAATGTCTATAAACGCGCGTAACACGAAACTATCTGAACGGTCATACGCGTGTCATTACGCATGCGTTACGCAATGGTATTAACGTTCAAACATATAGAAAACGAGCACTATTACTAAAAGAAATGTTCAATGAAAAAACATTCAAGTGTCAACCAGATGTATCATTATTATTATACACAGCTTGTACAGCTAAACTCATGTCACAAAAAATTTTTAATACTTGTCCTTCATTAACAGCAATAATGAAATGTTCCTATTGTAAAAACAATTTTGTAATAGACCAATTATTTATAACAGTAAATTTACCAACTGACGATTTACTTTTTTTTAAACATGTACTGGAAAATTACAATTTATCACAATCCAATTATGAAATTTGTAAATTTAAGATGACACATATTTTAGAGTTAATGAACATTTAATAATAGAACCAATCATGCCCCTAACAGAAAAAAGAAGATTGAAAAAGCATTATGACTCAAGTACAAAATTAAAAGATATCCCTACCGTTATATCTATGCAAAATGAGCCATATCATATAAGAGGACTTATTAGATTTTATTCCTCCCATAACAACTACTGTACACTCAATTGGGCATTTCGTTGCATACTGCTATAGAGAACACAATAATACTTGGGAAAAATTTGACGATTTTCAAATAAAATCTACACTTATAAGATCGACAACCGATGCACAACATTGTCAGTATTTATTATACACAAAATAAAATACCAAAATAAATATGTATTTTAGTTATTTTTTTATAATTTTGAACCTATTTTATAATTTTGCATTGTTAAGAGATAATTTTTTTTTATATACCTATATATTTCATATTGTTAAATTATATTTTAAATCGTTGTTTCAGGATATTATTATTTTTTTATTTTAAGGAATTATTTTATCTATGATAATTTGTTATTTACTGTACCAACCTGACAAACATTTTTAATTAATTGTTAATTTTTTTTATATTTGTAGGTACTATAAATGGATAGCTACTATTATTGTAAATTTTTAATTAAGCAAATTTTTAATTTTAATTTTTTGTTGACATTGTTATATTTTAATTTATTAATTGATCTACAGAATTTTATTTTTTATTTTTATATAAAGGATTTATTTAATGTAGATATTACATTTATGAATAATAATTGTTATTGGTCATTAAATTATGCCCAACCTTACAGAACCATTTTTTCCAAAATTCCTATATTACACAAGTATTATATACTTTATAAATAAACAAATCCTTACAATTTGTTATGAACGTAACCAAATATTCCACCCCAGGACCCAGAGTTTCGTTGGTTAAAATTAATGTTCTCATTGTAATTCTGTCCTCGGTAATATATAATATTTGAAGGAGTGCAGGTAACCAAATACAGCGGTAATTAGTAATCTCTAACAACGCACGTTCAATTTTAAAAGGATTACGACCAATCAATTCATCTTGCTTCTTTAGTTATTGAAACAGAAAAATGTATGTAAATAATAAGTTTTAATATATTCTAATATATTGATAATCATTAAGAAACAGATAATATTGTATCACTAAATAATCCCTCAACACTCATATATTACCTACATATTATAATCTTAAGAGGACGTAACACACCCCATTTTTAAGGGGTTCTATATAAGCAATTTTTCAGAAATTTTAAGAAAAATAAAAATCTAACAATCAAAGAATGTTTTAATATAATTTAAAAGTAATTAAATATTGTCCTGTATCAGTACTATTTTTTATTGTGGTGTAATCACGATATTTATTTAAAATTACGTTTACGCAAAACAAATATAACGACTTTTTAAAGTGACTTTAAAGTTATGACACCTATTATAAAATTTGTAGATGACAACATTTCAGAGATAACTTCATTGGGGTTTTACAATATTCTAAATATGAAAATCGTTATCGAAGGTACAAAACACTTTTATTTCCCCCATATTCAAGACACTGAAACTTTTTTTAAACATATAATTTGAAAAAATATCGATATAGTTATCTCCAAAATATTGTTTTCTATCAATTTTATACAAGATGTTTTAACTCTCAAATTATTTTAAAATGCTATTTCTTTTGTTTTGGGTAAACATGTTTTTACCGTTAAAAATCTTCAATGTGACGTCGTCTTAATTATTATTTTTAATAGGTACTTAAAGAACAATATATAAATTAATCTATCAAAACCCATTTTAAACAAAATGTACAATTTACATACAAATTTTTAAACATATACCTGTAAGTACCTAATAATAAAAGTACCTACCAAATACCTACTATAATTATATAATAATAAACATTACTAAAATTGTACAATTAAAATTAATTCAAATACAAATAAAATGCTGATAATGAAAATGGTGGTATATACGATTTACTGTAACATGAGCTCGCCAATTCAGCTATAGTTTAATTAAAAATTAAAAACACATCAGAAAAATACGGGTATATTAAATAATGGTGATTTCTTCTTAAATCCGAAAATATTTGTTCTAAACACTTCAAAATTTCACAGAGTATGTGCCTTATTCATAGTTCATCTTTTTCTTCTTCTTCTTCGTGGTCGACCATTAATATCATACATTCGAATACAGATCTTCCCACTTTCCCGTATCCATCGCTAAGACATGCCATTCGAAAATTGGGTGTAGCATTTGTACATCCTTCCTCACTTGGTCCTCCCATCTTAGTCGTGGTCTCTTTCCTTGCGGAGTCCCACATTGAACCATCCGAAAATAATTCATCATTTTTTTGTGACGATTCCGAACCCAGATATTTTAACTCTTGCACTCTCTGAAACTTATACTGTCCAACTTCTAAAAATGAGTGAACATGATCCGCCACTTCTCCTCTCCGCACGATTATATATTCAATTTTTTCAGCATTAATTTCTAAACCTACTTTTTTGGCCGTATCTAATAGTTTTCCCGTTTGCTCAATGAGATTTTCCTTACTTCCCGTCAGTAATTCTATGTCGTCTGCGTAGGCCATTACTCCTATTATGCAACCTCTTAAACGCATTCCGGTATTTATTGAACATTAATTTTTAGGCATTGAACGATACCTTTGTAATTATCACAAAAGTGCTTATCTCTCTTTTTGTGTAAAGGATAAATCAGCGCTGTTTGCCACTCTTCTGGAATTACTTATTTTTCCCAAAGTTCTCTTATTAGTGCAGAAACATAGTCAAACAAGCCGATTTTCATACTTTTAAGTAGCTCTCCAGGAATACCATCTTCACCGAGAGCCTTATGGTTCTTTAGGTTTCTTAATTGTTTCTGAATTTCTAAAAACTCTGGATAACTGGTGTAGAATATGCGTTTCTATTATAGGCTTAAAACATTCTTCACGGCCAATTTTCGCGTTAAAACCCCCCTAATATGATTTGTACACAACTTCTTGGTATCTCACACAATGTACTGTCTAACAACCAGTAGAAATCGTCTTTTTCATTTTCATCCTCGTCCTCTATAGGAGCATGCACATTTACGAAAACTACTCCAAACTCTTTTGGAGCTACCGTCAAAACCGTTATTTTAGGGATTATAACTTTAAATATTTTAACCATTGCCATCTTGTCTCCTTCCGTCACATGCGCCAAAAAATAGCGTTGTTTTACTTACCTGCATTCAGTGGAGGATTAATCATCCATTTTTGACTGAGTCGACAAAATTTTTTTAAGGGGAGTAAAAGGGCAAATAGTAGATTTAAGGAATTGTATTTTTTATAGATTATATGTTCGATATTATAAAATTATATACAGTCAACAGTGGAATAATTCGTTATAATTATATGTTTGAGTAATATATTCAGGGGTGTTAGATAAGATTAGGTAGTGTACCTGTATTTTTTGCTGCTGTGCTCGAAAGTCCCACAAAATAGATTTACTTTCGGTTTTCGTTCATGTGTTTACATCGTATACCGTACATATACTGTGTGTTCAGAAAGGAAGTTGAACTCAGTTCATAGCTGTAAGATGACATTTCCGTCTCCCGAAAGTGGCACGAAATGGTGAGTTGTTCTACGCGGTGCCGTCGAACATTGGCAATATTCACGATCAGCAGTTCAGCTACAGGGCAGCGTTGCTTCCAATCTTTTTGTCTCTCCTAACCATACCGTATTATAAATATATTTTCTAACAGTTAAAGTTTTGTAATAGGTGTGCTCATATACCTATTTTTTTGGCTACTTATTGAACATTCTCAATTTCCATTTCTATTGAATAGGCCGATTACAGTGTACCCGTATTCGTGAGAAAACAATGCTGATAATGAAAATGGTGGTATATACTTTTTGCTGTAACTTGAGCCCCACAGTTATCGCGACATGAATTTGAATATGACAGGTGCATGTGCATCCATAACTTACCAGAGTCTCCCCTATATAATCGTGAGGGCTGTAAAGAATACTTTTAAAAAGTATTTAGAAGAATACTTGTTGAGGCTTGAATCGTATGTCTTATTATTAGTATCTACAATTAATTACGGTAATCTAAAATATTATTATTGTTTATTTTCACAGTCGCCGTCGTCACCGGTCGGCCACACACACGCTCACACACATTAATTATATGTTAATTATTATCTGTTTTTTTTTTTATATTTTATTTTGTATTGATTATATCCTTTTTTTCGCTAATCTTAGAAGGTTTATCGCGGTAATCGCCTTTATTAATAAAAACAAAATCGGCTCGTATAGCCTAATATGTGTAATGTTTAAGTATATGAAAAACATCTGTGATTGTCCGTTTACACGTACCTATTACAACTGGACGGATCGTACCTACCTTGTAAATCAATTTCTTGTTACTTTTTCTTTTGATAAATGTATTAATCAGCTCTAATAGCCAATATTTATATTAAGTGGGTTTGTCGTCTCACCATACGCGAGTTACGAACGCGAATCTTATATTCGCCGTTCGCTTGTTCACATTTACTGCATTATATACCACGAGAATCTTATATTCGTCGTCTATTTTTGCTACGTTTGTAAAATAAATATTATTAGTACTTATTACTGTTGTTACCATTTGTGTGTCTGTGTGAAATTATTTGTATATATTTAGGATAGGTACGTAGTGGCTGCCAGTCTGCATGCGTCGAAATATTATGTGGGTACCTTCCTTATTTATACCATTTATATTATTATTACTATTATTTATATTATTATTGAACCAAAGGGTTAATTATCAATTGTTATTTTATTTATTTATACACCTCTGTGTTGCTGTGATTTATTTATTATTGATAATTTTATTTGTACCAGCAATACATGATACCTTTATTACCTACTGGAGTTGCCATTTTTACTAGTTTTAAGTCACTTGTCCTATAGTTTAAATATACCTACACACCCACACATATACACATTGTACACACTCTCTCATTTACATAGGCCCTAGTTTTCCTCGATGACCCCGGTTAGGAACTCTAGGGTTCTATTTACGCACATACACACCGTGTGGCCGACCGTTCAAATAACGTGTTAGGTAGTGCTTGAGAAGCAAAGGTGTCCGGAGTGCGCGTGATATTATTTCATGCTCCTGGCCAAAAATTTGGTGACCTCGACGTGATCGTATACATTCCCATCTATCTTTGATTAGTATTGCTCCTCATTAGTGTATTCAGTGCGTAATCTGTGTCATTAATATTTATTATGGATTTGCGAATTTTAAAGTTATTTCTATCTTTATTCTTTTATAATAATTTTTTAATTTTTATTTAAATTTCTTGGGTGGATATTGGCATTTTATCTATTTATTTATTTTTATTCTTATTTGGTTTCTGCGTCATAATTTGTTGTTACATCGTTCAACATCCTTTTGTTATCAATATATTCAATCATGGTACTCGATGAAGATATGCAAAATCAAATGCAGAATTAAGGAAAAAGCGTGGTATTGTTAAGTCAGCTCTTACACGTATGAAGCATTTTTTGGAAGAATTTGATCCAACAACAGATGCAATATTTTTGTTAGAATTTCGACAGAAAGAACTTCCTCGTTTAAACCAAAAGTTTGACGATATTCAAACACATTTGGAATTAATTGTAGTTGATGATTACGAAAAAGAAGAAGAAGAACGTAGCATATTGGAAGGTGATAATTTTAATATTCGATCTCAGATCCAAGAAATTGTTAATGCAAGAAAAAATCTCAACAGTAGCATGGAAACCTCAATGAATATATCTGCTTGTCAAACTCGTGTCCAATTACCACCCATAAAAACACCAGAGTTCGATGGCAATATTCAAGATTGGGAGGCATTTTTCGACTGTTTTCGAGCCATGGTGCACGAGGATAATGGATTCACATCAACACAAAAGTTTTATTATCTTCGTTTGTGTATCACTGGTGCTGCTTTAGATCTCATAAAATCAGTATCAATGACAGAAGAAAATTATGAAGTGGCAATTGATCGGCTTAAACATAGGTATGACAATAGAAGTCTAATTATACAGTACCACGTTAGGTCTTTACTTGATGCCCCTTATGTAGAACAACTATCGTCTAAAGGACTACAAGCGTTGCACGCTCACGTATATATTCCCACGTTGCAACATGAAATGCATTAGATCAACCGACAGATCAGTGGGACGCATGGTTGGTTACCATAATTGTCAGTCGTCTAGATACAACTACCAGTCATGGGTGGCAGTTAAATCAAAAAAACACTCTATTGCCTAAATATTCAGATTTGGAGAAATTTTTAGCGAGTAGATGTATCGCCTTTGAGAACCCCGAGGTTTGGTCCATAAAGGTCAATGAAGTAGTAACAACTCAACAGCCAATTAGTAAAAAATGTAACAGTGAAAGAATATCTAAAAAGGTATCCTTGGTGGCTAATAATATTCAATCAGAAAAATGTCCTTGCTGCACTCGTGATCATAAAATATATCAATGTGAAGAATTTAAGGCGTTAAATGTTAATGATCGTCTAAATATTGTGCGAAATGCTCGACTATGTTTCAATTGTTTATCGTCATTCCATTTATCAAATACCTGCAAATCAAGGAGATCATGTGCCCGGTGTGGTAAAAAACATAATAATCTTCTACATCTCGCTGATCAATGGTCAAGAAGACAAACGGATCATGGGGAAGCTCAATCCAATATTAACGATAACGCAGCACAATCATCGACAATCGGAGCGTTAGCTGCAATACCAGCAACAGTGTCAAATATCTATGCATTTCTTGCAACTGCAGTAGTGAATGTTAAGGATAACCGAGGGACAGATCATAGGTGTCGAACCGTTTTAGATAGCTTTTACTAGCCTGTTCTATAGTTTAAGTATACCTACACACCCACACTTATACACACTGTATACACTGTCTCATTTACATAGGCCCTAGTTTTCCTCAGCGACCCCAGTTAGGAACTCTAGGGTTCTATTTACGCACATACACACCATGTGGCCGACCGTTCAAATAACGTGTTAGGTAGTGCTTGAGAAGCAAAGGTGTCCGGGGTGCGCGTGATATTATTTCATGCTCCCGGCCCAAATACATTAAAAAATTATTTGTAATAATTTTCAAATATTTTTAAAATAATATGTATATATTATTCATAATTTTATTATGTGTATTCGATTTATGGAGGTATTTATCGAATTATTATCCTTATGTTGGTTACACTACCATGGGTCATGGGCAATGATTACACCTTATACTACACACATTGTGATAAGGACTTAGAATATTTTTTCATTTTGTCGTTGGTATCCAAAAGCCAGACTTCAACCAGGGCAATATATATAATGATAATTTTACATAATAATTACTGATATATTTTGAACAAATATATGACCAAATGACATAAATAAACCAAATAAAACATAATTTGTTCAAAATGCTTGTCAGTTATTGATATTCTTTTTTTTTGTTTTTTTTACTGTAGCATTCATCAATGCTAAATATTTTTTTCGACTGAAGCAGTGCTACTTAATCATGCTTATAATTACACAATAATCTATCATGATTTTAAACTACGATCTATTAATAAATAAATATGTATTTATTAATAATTAAATAAATCATATAGGTAGCTTATCTGATTTTATATTATATATATATTTTTTTTTTCATGTACAATTTACAAGATGTGAAATTTTGATTTTTAATAAAATAATATAACATAAATATTAAATATAATATTTCAAATAAATTAGTATTCATTACCATAAAAAAAATTTTTAATACCAATATTCAAATACTTTACAATTAATCTTACAATTAAACAATTTAACTTATCAATAGCCAATAGGTAACAAAACAATATGTAGGCATTTAGATTTACAATTAGTTTAAATGGTAAATTGTTTGCAACCACAACAACAGACAATTAGTTAACTTAAAAGGCAAATTCAGGGCACAAAAATACAAAATCTCACATTGGAAAAACCTAATCACTCTACAATGTCATTGACTGACTTCTGAGGACTTCATGTATTTTAAGAATTCTACATATTTCATATTCTATTTTTTATTTCATTTTTCTCTTATAATTTGTGTAGTTAAGACCTATAATTTATAAGAGCAATTATTTACTTTTATATGTATCATTGACAATTTTTTCTTTAAAACTACAAGTTTCTTTTTTTTATTGTGTGGTAAAAAAAAGTTTTCATAATGTTTCAACAAAAAAAATTGTTCTTATGTTTGGAAATATTTTACCAAAAACCTTAATGTGCCCGATGAGGCGGTTTGTATATTGTGTAAAAACTCATATAAACGTTCAAACGGTACGTCCGATTTAATTGAACATTTGAAAAGAAAACATAGTACCACACTTCAACGTGATGAAAATATGGCACACCAAACACGTCGTGGCATAGATGATTCAGATAATAATTCTTTAGGTAAATAAATAGGTATATAAATAATTATTTATTTTTATATAGCCCCATCTACAAGTGGTATTGGATCTATTTCTTAGCCATTAGTGCCAACTAACATAGATACATCTATTCAAGTACCATCAAGTTCTTCTACAAATAAACGGCAAAGACAACTGATGTTATCAAATAGGTAAGTTTAAATAAAAATAATAAAAAACGGTAAAATATTTTAAATATAATGAAATAAAAATATTTATAAATAATTAAGGTACTTTTCTGTTATCCCTACTACCGCTCGATGCCGCGACTACTGCGACTAGTCAATTCTGTTATCTCGACTACTATAGTACTATCCAGATAGTTCCGTATTTTAATACAATATAATACACATGAATTGTCATTTATATAATAATGTACATTATATTATGGGTGCGTTCGTCTTGGACACTTAGACGCTTACAGCGCTCACGCTCAAGCTCGTGCTTACGAACCGTTCGCTTTGGGTTTAAGCGCTTATAATCGCTTTGCTTACGTTTCCAAGACGAACGAGTATTTACACGCATGTGCATTAGAATGTGTTATCAAAAATAATATTGAAACAA
>JAIPRL010012792.1:0-11537 GCA_025469235.1 Pemphigus obesinymphae | reverse complement strand
CGCAATTTAATTTTTATGTTTAATGATTAGATAATAAGAAAATGTAATATTGTAAAAATAATATAATGTAAATTTATAAAATAAAATATCTTATATATGGTTTTTGGTTTATGACGTTAATTTCGCCTCCCCCCCCTGAGTTTTCTTAGATGGACGCCCTTGTATTCGAATACTTTTTCTTAAATGTATTTAAATACAAATACAAATACTTTTAAAAAGTATTCTGAATACTTATGAACACTTTTAATTTATGTAACTTTTCAATAATTTTTATCGCGTCATCAATTCCATCGAATTATAATTATCGACACATATTTGAATTACTCCTAATCATCTTAGCAGTTAACATTTAACATTTTTGCAAATACGTTTGAGTACAGAATTGTCAGGAAAATAAAACATATAAATATAAAATGCGTGCAAATTGCATAATATATTATATGAGATAATGTAAAAAGAGTTACCGGTATATTGTTTAACCAGGTAATGTAATTTTTAAATGTTTGTTCAAAATCTCAAGTCCAGAGTATGAACAATTTGGTATAGCTTTTTGTACACACTATACAAAACCCTGAACTACATTTTGTTTTTGATAAGTTTGTTTAGTTAAATCAAAGATAATAAGTTTTTGATAAGTATTGATAATTATTGATGACTAGGTCCCGGATTTATATGCATTTGCATGTTTTTTTTTTAAACAGTAAAAGTACGAAAAGTAGCTAGATAATGAGCTAAAAATTGTAATTATAGTCAATAGATCTGAAATATAAAGTTTTATATTACATATTTTGACATATAGGTACTCCATATTTCAATATTAGCATTATTTTTTTATAATATTATATAAGTATCAAATCCAAGCATAACAATTTTTCATTTATTTCCTTGAATTTTTCCTTGGCTTTTTGCCTATTACTATATGTATGGATTAAAATGTAAAATATATAGATAGATAAGATAGATAACTGCAGCTGGCTATTATTTTATTGGCATAAATCTAGTTTAACGCCCAAGCGATTTTTATATTTTTTTTCGTGATCCTATATATATTTTAATGAGTTATAACGATGGTGAAATAAAAATTGGTCGGATGAACTTCGTTTCGAAATTATAACGATTAAAAGTTTTGTATATTATCTAAATTGATATATTTTACACTGCGTTTTCATATAAAAAAATCGTTTTTGAAATCGAACGACAGTGCCTGTTATTATGCATAAAATAAATATTAAATATCTATTAAAAATGTCTTACGATAATACAATAATTACACCCAAAATACACCAACAACATCATGTTATTAACCCGACGAAGTTTTTCACAAAAAATCGATGGATATTTTCGATTTAATTTGCGACATTCACCAGCGGAGAAACCGCTCAATGGCCCGTCCTCCCAGTCATGTTTCCACAAAATACGTTTTTTCACTTTTCACGCTAAATTTAAATTATTATTCATTATAATTACTTAATGTTCGAGGAAAAAAAATACATTTGAATCTTACGATACGGAAACGTAGCGTAAAATATGTCGTTTTAGATAATACAAAAATTTTTAAATTGCTAAAACTTCAAAACCACAAATTTTAAAAGTAAAAAAAACATATTTTAAAAAAAAAAAATTTAAAAAATCGCTAGGGCACTAAATTAGATTTCTTTCTTTTCGTTCAAAATATATTAACATTATATTTAACAATATCTCCTACCCAATAAGATATTTTAGGTAGGTACCTATTGCAACATTTAATGTTTTATACAGAGCCTTGCAAAATTTGGCATAGTGCCTGATGAATTACGAGAAAATAAGTGGGTGTTCTTATAAATTATTGAAATATAATTACATTACGCCTCAGTAAGAATTGACATAATATTGAGTTCGTCGTGTTCGATGTGTAACGTGCGTGAATGCGTGATACACCTACACTTGGAACGTAACATTTTTTACATGTTCATTTGCATTCATTATTAAGTTTATACCCATCAAAAAGAGAATTAAACTTAGCTTTAAATGATTCCGCAGATTTGATTTTGATCTTGAATCCGTTGTTCGCGTTTTTGTTGAGGCACAATGTAAACATTTAGCTTCAAAAATTTGATATATTGTTTCATCTTTTAACAGTTCAATTATTTTAAAATAATTATTTAACTGTCCCATGGAAGTTTTGTATTAATCACGTTCGTCATGGTCATTCGACACAAATATTATTAATTTATAGGTAGTTATTAATTTTATCATAATAATAATTAAACACATTTAAATACCGTACAAAGGAAAAATAAAATAAAATCGTCAACCAAAAGAAAAATAACATTCGCGACACTAGCTTCCAGCGGATAAGGTAAACAGCACGAATTAAGATATATAGGATGCGAAACGAAGTGTCTTATCACTATTTTGCTTGAGGTTCGAACCTTCTCACCGTGCGGCTAGATACCTAGCGCTTTAGGGGTTAATCGGTATAAAAATGAACTATGAAAATAATAATACTTTAATAATCAGAGTAAATAATAATATGCTATAAATTTAAAAACATAATATTTTGCTGATTTATTTTGTTTCAATTTCAAATAAAATAAATACAATAAATACATAGGTAATACATTTTATTCATACAAATGAGTAAAATTAATTTGCAGTGAATTTTTATAATTATTTTAAAATTTTATTTGTATTCTTCTATTTTTTATTTTTAAAGTACGTGTAGGTACTGCCTCATCCTCACGTGAAAACGTACTCAACTATCTCACTTTTATGGTCATTACATGGAAACGATATTATATAATTGTTGTTGAAAAAATGTTCAACTGTGTCATCAAAAGTATTTGAACTTTTGACATGAATTTAAAATGATTCCTCAATAAATTTAACCAGAATAAAAAAACTACCATCTATGGATGAGTTAAAAATCCTTGAGATTTAATGTGTACTAATTGTACTGCATTAAAATCACAAGTACCTATTTCCTCGATGTTTTTTATTCCAGACAGACAAATTTCACATTTAGTTTTTTTAATTAATTTTCTTGCCAAATATCTTGAAACAAAAACAAAAAAGTATTGGTATGAAGTTTACATTTAAATAATAAATAACCATATAAGTATAATTTACATCTACATAGTAGGTATAAAGGTATATACTGATATATATCTATTCGGTGTACTTATATTGTAACTAATTACAGTCTACAGACTACTAATAAGCTATACATTACATAAAGCGTTTTATTTAATTTCTTTAATATTATAAAAATTAATAGGTATAGGTAGGTGGTACTTATCATAAAAATGCATTGTATCCGTATTGTATGATTGGTTGTTTATGTAGTTTATAAATAATATACTAGGACTCTTGCCGCAGAATGAGAATGTCTGGGTATCACTTATCAGACGTTCGTTTCGCATCCTATATATCTTCATTCGTGGTAAACAGTTTTCGCACAACCATCGTCCATATTTTCGTCTTTCGAGAAAATTCCATATCAAAGTTCAGATACGACGACAGTTGATGATAACTATTAATATTTTACAAAAATGTCAAATATAATATAATGAAGAAACCTGCAGGCTACGTTTATTATGATAAATTGTATTTAGGTATATGGGATATTGTAGTGTGGTGGTGCGTACTCCACCGCACAGTCACAGACCACCCGGTCTCGGTCGAGCGGCGGCACAGGTATATAAAATATAAAGATGTGTATAGGTCATTATGTTTTGAAAATTCCAAGACTCCAAACCCATACAACTTCTAAACCGTCTATAGAAAATATTATTATTTATTTTTATATTGAACGAGGGAAACTATTACAGTACCTACTCATCACTATGATAATGTTGTATAATTTAGTGTTATCATAATAATCTCATGTACCTATAGGTATAATCATTTATTTTTTTATCCAATTTCATTGGACATTACTATTGTAGTAATCCCAGATACCTGATATTACCTATATTATTTTACTTACACGAACAAGGATACGTAATACTCTCGTCGGGTGTTTTTCTTTAAATTCCCATTTTAAATATTTGAATATTTTTATGTGTTAAAAACACATGGTGAAAGTATACCTACAGCACTGTACAATAACAAGACGATCCCGGCGCGAGTTCATTTTACCCTAAATATACGGGACGTGTTCTCACGCAGATGACCCTCGTCTTGTTGTTGTTCGTTCACAAAAAAAAAAAAACACATTTTTGCTATATACTCTTAACTAACAAACAACATTCCACTGCTAAAGAAATTGTTTTCATCAATAAGTCGAAAACGACCTTACCCTCGTATACAGACGGACCAATAGGAGCCTCCCATTCCTATCCCGTCTCTCCGCCTTGGATCTACGAAAACACTCGTACTTATATCCGAGAGTTTTGTTAGTTTTAGTTGGATTATACTTTGTATTTCACGCATACGGACGTTCGGGCTCGCCTTGCGACAGACCAACGACGTGTGTACTATTCTAATCTCAGGCAGAGCTTACACTCTGTCTTCAAATTTTTACAATTAACTTTTGTTAATTAACTAACTCATAACTATAATAAACACCTATAATTAACCACATCTATAATTGTTTATTTATTTCCAAAACTCAAACTTCAATCACGACGAACTGACGGAAAGTGGACCACTGACTTCGTCAATCAAAGGTAGTAGTAGGTAGCAACGTCGTGTCCGACACAAGGGAACACCATATTCGTGTTTCGAACACCGGGTCCCTACACTATATTAGCTATAATTTATGTAAGTACCTATATATTATAAAAATATAAAACATAATTTTTGACTCCAATCAATAATTTAATATTCATTGTCGAGAAAAAAAAGTATTTTTAGGTGAATAAAAATACACCAATAAAGTATTCAGAATACGTATTCAAAATATTATTCAAATACAAAAAAAAAGTATTTAAATACTTTTATTCGAATACATAACATGTCTGGATTTAAGATTGTCCAAATAATAAGATATTTAATCCAGTTATCATTCATATGTATTATACATTTTAAACGTTTTATTATAATATTCTTACCTTACAACTAAAAGGACTGTGACGTCGTCCCACGGATACCCGGTTAACAGGCTAGTTGAGTTACTAGATGCACGGCGAACTACCGTCACTTACAAGTTACATAATTGGCATTGACCCTAGGGCATCGCAATGTTTGTTTGGAGAGGAAGATATAGGTAGGTCTGTGTACTCATGTCCGTTCCACACCTATATGCCCATGCACAAGTACATACATATCTACATACACACATACCCATATGCACACAGGCATATGTATCATGTAGCAGGGACCGTTACAATAATAAATTGTGCTTCTGCTACACATAAAACATATTATCAATTTTTATGTTATAAATATGTTTAATGGGATTAATGTTCTAAATAAAACAGTTTAAACAAATAAATGCTTAAATTGATTTTATATTTGTTTAAAAAAAAAAAAAAAACATTTTCACGTTAATATATAGAAAAAATACCACAATATTTGAGATTTTCTCATATTTCTCCTGTTGAAAACCTTCCCAAATCCTCCACGACCATTTAAAAATTAACTATCGACGTCGGAGATATATTTTTAAATATAAAAACTAAAGTCTCTGATCATTCCCATATTTATGTGACATTGTGATGGAAGAAAAATGGGCCTCTGGCCAGGTATAGATATAATAGGTACCAATTATAAGTCCAATTCGATTATTCGCTGTATCTGACACAAAAACATGTGCACGCCTGCATGTCTGGTAAAACGAATGTGATAAGAAATATACATCATTGTAAAACCATTAGTTCCTTCACGCCAAAATGTCACATATAGGTAGGTAGGTAGTAGGTTATTAACATTTATTTTTGATGCCCGACCGGCGATCACAACACACAGACTACGACGGTCGGCATTTGAATATCCAAAGTAAAATGCACGTACAAGTAACACAACGCCCACGCGTTATAAGATCGCACGAAGCGAATGGTCGCCGGTGAACACCGAATGCAAGACCGTACTATTAACGGCACCAAATACTTCGCGGCCGGTCGCGTATACGACCTGTCGACGTTCGACCGGACGACAAGCTCGACGACTCACACAATTTGACCATGGCATACGTGCATTTCGATAATATCAATGCCGATAACAAACAATGATATGAAGGCAGGTAGAAAGTTCGAAAATGTCCGATAATTTAAAAATTATTTTAACTAAAAAAACAATGTTCGTCCATAGTCAATATTATAATCGATCATATTCTGTTTACATTTTGAACCTACGATAATTGGAAGAGAAATTGTACTTAGAAATCGAGTTTTAATATGGTTATGGAGGAGCGTTGTCGTGATATCACAACGACAACTCAATCAACGATTTCGGGTTACCCAATAAATAAATGCAAAACGAGGTTATTGAGTCATAAGGTAATTCGTTTATTGTGTTAAGAAAAATTAAACAAGATAACAGTCGGCAAACTAACCACGCAAGTAGTTAAAACGAGATGTCGTAGACGGAACCAAAAAGGCGGTGAGTGAAAGTAAAACGGTACGTGAGATGTGCCTACTAGAGCTGCTGATGAACGATAGAAAGCTTCCGGTCGTTCTCCGCGATGTGGTCACCGGCCGGCGTTGCCAAAACAATGTGACTAACCGCTCCTACCTGCCTACCGAATCTGGGAAGAAATTACGTGGTGATGGCCCGCCACATCGTTATAATGCATGTATAGCGTCCTCTTAGTACAAGTTTTTAATAGAAAATATTAGAATAAAGAGTTAAAAAAGTCAATTAATCGTTTTAAACTCGTGGATGATAAAAAAAAAAAGTACATTTGGATATACTTAGCACAATCGTTTAGGACCATACATTTTCCCTCAAAAAACCTCTGTTAACAGCCAATGGACTAATAATATATATTTGGAGAAATAGACTACCTATATTCTAAAAATTAATTATCGGTATTATAAAACTTTTATTTGTGGTTGTAATATAATAATTTAAATAGGTACATAACTAAGATTATATGTTGTTACCTACATTTTAATTAATTCAATATGTATTGATTAATGGGTTTTATTAAGTTTTTAGTACTTGTTAATAATAATTATTTTAGACACTAACTGTTTAATATTTTTTATATATACATATTACGATGGTTAAAAACATTTGCATACACAATACTCATTGCCATAGTTACTATTATTACAATCATAATTATTATATGTACATTACGTTTTACTCAATTATCATAGAAAATACTTGTACCTAATTGTGAAAATATTACATAGACTTAAAAATAAATTTATGCATCTAGTGCTTTATTGGTTTTAATGTTGTTAAAAAGTTATATATTGTTTTCACCAAAAAAAAATAAAAAAAATCTTAAAATCGTGGATAAAATTAATAAGATAATCGGGTGCATACAATGGATGTATTAGAAAAAGAATTAGAGAATCCGGACGAAATTACTTCTGAATTAGAAAATGTAGATGAAAATAATTCTTCAAATGTTTTAGACACAGAAACATGCAAATACATTTCAGATGATATTTCTACAAATTTAGAAAATGTTAGTAGACCCACAACTGTCGCCCCTCAAACCAAAAGTAATGAAACGTCAAAAAATCAATTACTCGTGTTTGAACCAAATAGTCCTATAATGGAGAGATTTCAAAATACACTGAAACAACATTTATTAAAACAAAGAGATACAATCAAAAATGAATTACTATTAATTGTAAGTGTATTTACTCGTATACGTATATAATATATTTATACGTCCTAAATACATATAAAATATATTACAGGCCAAATGAAGACATATTTATAAGCAGGAAACAATATCTAATTTCAGTAGTTAATAAGAAAATAAATACATTGATAGGGCATTGTGCATAATGACCAAATTCAATGGCATATCAATAATTAAATTCCTTGAAATTAATTTTCAGATTTTGAGTGGAGCGAAGAATCTATTAATTTTACATAATAATTTTTTTTTTATTCTGGAAAAGATATTTCGCCTAGAATTTGAGTAGGACTTTTAAGTTATGAGTTTTTTTGATAGCAAATCTATTTAGAATAGTACTAATTCCAAATGATTAATAATGGAATATTATAAAAATAAAAAATAAAGAATTGAGTATAAATAAATATATAATAAAATAATATTTTTATACGAATACCTGCTGACTATATCGTAGTTGCCTCCTAACTTCAAAATGTATCTCCTAAATTTTATCAAACCCGAAATGGGTCTAGTACTATATTTACCACAAATTGGTAGGTAGTGAATTCCATAAGACAAGTAGGAAAGCATAGGACTAAGTGTTACAATGGATATTATTTAACTATAATATTTGAAGCATCAAAATGTTTTCACAAAACTATCGACTTCTGCCATATTATCCTTTTACTGTTAATAAATCTAGTCGTTTATAAATATATTACAACTAATACCAACAAAAATGTTTATTATGTTTAAAAACTGTTTTTTTTTTTTTTTTTTTTTTTTTTTTTTTTTTTATAATAGAACTTTAAACTTCAATAAAAAAAATTCGAAATAGGTTTTTTAATTATTACAATCTATAATTTGTAAATTATATTATATCAGAATTATTGTTGTGTAAAATAGTTAAATAGACTAAAAATACAAACGCGAAGATCAAAGAAAAATATATACAAAGAATGCCGGATTATGCAAACTCCAATTGTAAAGATATCTGATAAGTGATAGTACATTTATTCCTACCAGGAAAATGCAAAATTAGGGATTTTTTTCACTGATGGTATTGAAAGGCAAGATTGTGGAAATTGCCGACTGTTAATTTGAAAAGATAATTTACCTAACCTTAACATAAATATGAAGAAGATCAACCTATAATTTTATTATTATAATAAATAATATAAGAAATATAAGAATATTAAGAATTAAATTACATAAAGTATATTTTGCTCGAGCATACGAAAGAAATGTTCGGGCAAAGTAGAAAATATAGCGGCATTAAGTTTTTCATCATTTTCACATTGACTAAAATATTCAGGTATTGTGCACAATATCAGAATTTCCAACTTTATCAATAACATATACATTATAATGTACATAAGATATTATATAAAAAATAGGTTTAATTTTACTACTTAATCTACACGAAACTAATATTTAAATGAATTTACAGGATGGAGATGTTAAATTAAAACAAAATAAAAAATCTTCATTAATAAACGAAATAAATAAAGCAACCTGTCGTACTAAAACTCAACAAAATGTATTAAGTGAATTCAATAGAAATAAAATAGAATTAGAAACAGCAAAAGAAAGTGTCGAAACATTTATTAAACAAGGGAAACAACGTTATAATGAGACTATCTCGAAAACTACAGATAAAACAAATAAAAGTAAATTATTTTTTACTTTTACCTGCCCACGTAAAATATACATTTTATCGGTGAAAAGAAGGTTAATACGGTCAATACGTAGCTATATAAATTATAAATAATTACCTATACTGTACTTACTATGCTCTATCCTGATCTAACATCTAGGGCCTGTTTCATAAGAAAGACAAGTCGATTATGACCATAGATAAACTTGTAAATTTCATTCACTTGTTAAAATTGCGTTCCATACACAGGCAAGTTGAGAAATTGATCAGTAACAAGTTAAAAAAACTTATCACTTATCAAATATATTGGAAATTAGTCGACTAGGCTTCAAAGTACAGTTTTTTTTTTAAGTATCCCTATTATAATTATTTTACATTTTATTAATAATATAATATATTATTATTATTAATAATATATTAATAATTGTCTATTATATAGACATATACAATTTTGTTTTTTGTAATTTGTTTTAAAATTTTGTTGTCTAGTTCAGACTCAAGTGATGATGAAAATCTTATTATTTGTCGTTGTAGAATATTTTGTCCGAGAATAAACAATATATTTTTGGCTTAGTACGAGTACAATGATAGGTTTCAAATGAGTTCAGTTAAAATAGAGTAGGTACATAATTAGTAATATAGTATACAACCCATCCTGTAAAAAGGAATTATATATCGTCACCTATATAACGGGTACGTGTTTACTTACATTTTTGGGGGAGTAATGCTCATTACTACACAATTGGTGATATGCACGGCCGCGGCGAATCCAAAACTACCGTTTTTCGCATTTTCGGTTAGTTCGTGCCCGATGCTTTTTGCCACGTCAAGAATTTTCTTCCAACTTCGGTATTTGTGTAGGTAAGTTAAATTATTGGAAAATCCACCAAACAAAATGTGTTTATGTTTAATTCGTTCTAATATTATCTGATTCGTTATTTTCGTCATTTTTAATTAAAATTAAAAATTAAATTAAATATACAAGAAAATAAAGTATTCGTTTTAATTCCTATTACTATAATTTTATTTTCATCATACTTGTAAAAATAAAAAGTGCTAACATCTAAAACATGATATTACTGACAAGTGTATCTTTGGACGGTTAATAATTTTATAAAACCAAATAATTTTGACTTGTCGACTTATACTTTTTAATTGTCACTTATAATTTGTCAACTTGTTTTTCAAAACAATCTTCAATATAATTTATTATACAAGTAACGTTTTTTAAAATTTGATATCCAGATATATATTCCCTCTCTATCCCCCTCTAAATATTCTAATTACGAGGACCAGTAACTAGTCAAGGAATCGTTCCATAATCGCGGACTACCAATCAGACAGGACCAGTTCGACCACGATCGTGTTTATATTAATTTTATTAGGTACTTTATAATTATCTATTTAGTTTCAGATTTAATTCGACAGCTAGATTATAAACGAGGACTATTAAAAGAACTTCAAAAATATGAATTAGAACAAGAAAATGCTGTTAATATGTGTAATAATAAAAAATCTCAGACAAACCAGTACACGAAAAAATTATTAAATGAACAACAAAAACAAGTAATTTTTGCAATATTTTTCTATCACCAACAAAATAAATATATGACAAACTATTTTAAATATACTAACATAATACATGACATTTTGTTATGATAAGGATTTGTTATTATCGTGTTTAACCCGAGAAATACTTCGTTTAGAAGATCGCATGAAACAATTAGGCGAACAAGCAAATATAAAGTACAAGGAAAGAGAATTATTAGAACAAAAAGTTATGGACCTAGCGATTGACCTTGATGCTCTCAATAAAGATAATGCCAAGATCACAGTATTATGGAATGATGTTTTAATAACTATTCAGCAACGTGATAAATGTTCGAGAGAAAAAAATAATCAATATAAGTAAAATTAATATATTGTAGATTAATTATAAAATTATTTACCTAAACACAAATATTTTTTAATTTTAATTCTAAAAATGAATATTTTATATTCTTCTTCTTCTTCTTCTCCTTCGCCTTCTCTCTCAACTATTTGGGGTCGGCCACCCTGGTCCTACACTTCCACTTAACTCTATCTCCCGCATCTTCTTCACTTATTCCCACCTTCCTCATATCACTCGCCATTACATCCCCCCATCTCTTTTTCGGTCTT